>CM051274.1:44214965-44457465 GCA_027921565.1 Artemia sinica
TTAAGATATTGTGAAATATCCATGAAGTTATTTTAATGAGAAAGGGGTATTTCCTTAAGAGCTCTTAATATGTCTGAAATTTGCATCTAATATCACTCCCCCTCCCTTAACATCCGGGATTGCAGGATAGAAGCCCTCAGTTTTCTATCATAAACGGTTCTTTTTTTGCGTATATGATAATATGACATTTTCATCTTTTATTTTTTTTCGTGTTTTTTTAGCTGTCTTTTTTATGTTTTGTTGCTTATCAATTTGTTTTAATTTACGATATTCATGTTTTTCAGATGCAGTGTTTAGCATGAATAAGACACGCATTCCCCCTATATTAATATCCTGAAAGCAAACGTCCCCTGGAAATAGATGTTTTCAAAGTACGTGTCAAATTTGGCAGTAAACACGTCTTTCAACGAGTGTCGAAAAATGGGTAATCTTAGGTGTCGTGCAATAGTTTATTTTTAGAATATGGTTCAAGATAGATACAAAATATAGACAAAGGTTTCATGGACAAGTTGCTTGGGGTGCTTTACCATTGGGAGGCAATGACCTTTCGAGTCCTGGTTGGGTCAACAACTTAAGAAAAAAATGAAAGGTGTTTTGAGCAAAATGTGAAACACCAAAAAAGAAAGGCTTTTGGGCGAAAAATGTCAAAAGGGCATTATCGGGCAGTGATGGAGGCGCCGACCTTACATAAAGTGCGTACCGCCATTAATTAAATGAAAGAAAAGTATTACGTGACGCTGTTGCACAATCATTACGTAAGGTGTGAGCTACAAGCGGGGATTCCCCCAAGGGTTCCTGTCACTAAGTCGTATGACGTCATTGGAGTCCAGAGGGGTGAGTCATGGAGTCTTGACATGTGTGTTCCCTTCAATACAACAGGTGACTGCACTGTGCAGGTGCGAGGGGATGGTAGCTCCACTTATCTGCCTCTTTAAAGGCGAGGGTGTGTCGTGTGGTTTAACATGCGCTTGAAACGGGGTGTGCACCTCGACGTCAGAGGGCATGCACTAGAAACAGGGGTGAGGGGTTAGGAGCTTCAGTTTTTTATTAAAACTTGTGTTGTATATGGACCACATTCCAAGTAGTTGAAACACTAGTAAATTTCACCTAGAATCAGGGCAAAGGGTTTCTGCCACCTAACCTAGCCTTTGAACTCTTGCCAAGGGCGGAAATGTCGCCTAGAAACAGGTCTGTCATATGACGTCAGAGGGCATGTCTTTGAAATCCAATGCTATTTTTCTATAGCTGCCGTGACGTCAGAGGGCATGCGTTTGAAATCCTATGGGAAAAGGGAGGGCATGCGTTTGAATAGATTGACCCCCACTACTTTATTTTACTATTCCCTGTCTAAGAAATATTTTTATCTATGTTCTTTTCAGTTTGTATGATGGAAAAGAAGCATGGTCATGTCGTCGTAACTCGTCGGTGCATAAAGAATCCATTGGTCCTCAACCTCCTGTGTAGATTTCCAGAGCCACCCGAAAAATATTGATAGCTTGTATTTTCAGGGCTAATTTACAGTAAATCCTACACGCCACTTTGGGAGCTCATTTTTTTTTCATTTTCCCTGGCTTTAATTTATTAATTTAATATTCGTTCTTTTTACAGCGGATTCTGGCCAGTACAGTGGGTATTGGCTCTGGCCATCTAAACAGGTGATAATTCACTCGTCGATGAATTCACCTGCAGATGCAGAAGTGGAATAGCAAATGCGGGATGCGGGATGGGATTATTTGCATGAAAAGACATTTTCAATTAAAATTAGGATGCTAGAAGCCCCGGTAACGACAGTGGTAAATAATGGCTCCGAGACGTGGGGACGTTGAAAGGTTAAGGAAGATAAAATAAGATGTTGCTCGTTGATAAGCGGTTTAAAAAACATTACACTTTGCAAAAAATGTGGTTCAATTGCACCTTCTATGGCTATAGTAAAAAGAAATTTCAAGATAGACAGGATGATCAAACTGTTCGTGGTAACGAACTGTAAGTAAGGAGTAACCCGGCTCAATAGTAACCGAAACTCTAAAAAACGGAATTTTGATACCAATAGATACATCAAAAGAATTTAATTATTATGCTGATTTTAAATATATAAGTTTCATCAAGTTTAGTTTTTACCCATCAAAAGTTACGAGCCTGAGAATATTTGCCTTATTTCGGAAAAAGGGGAAACATCCCCTAAAAGTCACAGAACCTTAATACAAGTCACACCATCAAATTCAGCGTTTCAGAGAACCCTACTGTAGAGGTTTCGAGCTCCTATCTGCAAAAATATGGAATTTTAGATTTTTTACCAGAAGAAAAATCACAGATGCGTGTTTATTTTGTTTTTTGTTTTTTTTTTCTTAGGGGTGATCGTATCGACCCAGTGGTTATAGAATATTGCGGGAGGATTCTAATGGTAATTAAAAGTTACAGTGCCCCTTTTAAATAAAAGAATGGAGGGCAACTAGGCCCCCTCCAAGGCTAATTTTTTCCAAAAGTCACCCGATAAAAATTTTGAGACAGCCATTTTGTTCAGCTTGGTCGAAAAATATAATAACTAAGTCTTTTTAGGATTACTTAATCCCCCACAATCCCCGGGGGAAGGCCTGCAATTTATGAACTTTGACCATTGTTTACGTACAGTATAGTAGAAGTGACCCTATAACCCCCACGATTCACCCCTGCTGCCACCTATAACTTTTTTTGCACTCCAAATAAGGGCATAGCCTCCCTAGGGAGAAAGATTGCGTAATCGGTCAATGACCTCTTTTTCCAAGGTCGATTTATTTGATGTTTCTATGTGTAATAACTCCGGAACGAAGGTAGCACATGCGCATTGAATTCTAACGGGAACAATGTTATTGATCTAGGACTCGAGGGGGAAGTGAATTTCCGAGATCTTGATTGC
Organism: Artemia sinica; assembly: GCA_027921565.1. Taxonomy (NCBI): domain Eukaryota; kingdom Metazoa; phylum Arthropoda; class Branchiopoda; order Anostraca; family Artemiidae; genus Artemia; species Artemia sinica. The sequence continues at coordinate 44,217,859 of CM051274.1, forward strand.
GTAATCGATCGTGAATGTCATGGTGTCCAGAAATAGTATTTGTTGTTGTTGCTCTCGCCAAATGTTATGAGTTTCCCGGAAACAGTTAGATCACATGTTTCCTTCTCAGCCAATCAGCGAGTCGGATACATCCTCCTTCTCAGCCAATCAGAGGCCTGCTTACATATTAGCGACGGTGTGAATATAAGGAACGGGTTTTTTGCTAAAGTTTTATTAGTCTGTGAATAGAATTCAAAGGAGTGAGAAGAAGAACAGTTTTGACTTTACTCATTTGGATATATATTTGTGATGGCGATGAGTGGAATGTTTACACTATTAGAAGTTGATAGTGGAGTTGATGATAATAGTACAAGAGCACCAAACATTGCGGTGGAAATTACGAAAGGATCACGTCTTTGTCTGGAATGGGATGCAGTATATGCAAGATATGTTATATCCTTGAGCAAATTTAAAATGGAGGATCAATTATGTTTCGCCGCTAAAGTTGATATAGCACACGTGAATAGACTTCAATGTGCTTTAAGTGCATTGGTGAAACATATTGAAGACAATAAACAGTATCGTTAATTGTACATGCTCTGTATTATTGATGTTGTTGTTGTAATTATTCAATAAAATTGTTTCGAAATCGAAAATGTTCCCTTTCTTTTTTGGTTAGGGCTAACGAATCAGGGTCAGTCTAGAGTCAGCAGTCAGAGTGAAAGGATTGAAAAATGAATAAATTTGAGAAAGAGAGAATTAGATCAAATCTAGTGTTTATGGAAAAACATTTGATTTTGGATGATGATTTTCTCGAGTTATCTCTTAAACGCAGGATATTCTCTTGTCAGGGAACACTTGACAATATAATGAGGAGTGATTCCCCATTGGACTATTGTATGAAACTTTTAAAATGTGATTCAAATGCTTATACTCAATTTATTGATATATTAATTGGAACAAGGCAGAATCATATTGTGGATATACTTTTGAAAACATTGCCAATGGATTCAATGTAGATGGCTCCCCCATCATTCGAAAGAGGTAACGTTACAGAGTTACTCCTCTCTCCCCCATTTCCCTCTCGTTGAATTTATCGAACGAAGAGGATCAGTTTCGTTTAAGCTGTGAGTGAGTTGACATCGGAAACCAAAAAATGTTCTATATATGTCCATTGTGCATGTACACTCTTGGCAGTTGGAATCAATGTGAGAATTGTACAATTATTGATGACTATAGTGAAAAGTGTAAATTATGTAATCCTTGTAAATTACATAGAGGCTATGCAGTACAAATTAAAGGATGTAATTCATGTCTTGAGGAGGTGTGTGACTCTAATCCTAGAGGGCACCTGTGCTCCAATTGTCACTATGATAAATGTGATCAGTGGGAGAATACTTACCCCGCTATGATTGGAAAGAATCCCAAACGTGATTTCAGTTTATTTCTACGAGATTGGTATCGTCGCGGATTTAAATTATTCTGGGAAGAGGAATCTGGTCTACGATTCAACTGTTGGGGTAACAAGACAATCTGGTTTCTACGTCATCGCTGTGTTGACACTGCCTACTATGACTATAAACCAAGTGATTTTTATTTGGCTGTGACGGAATGTGATTCACCATTTGAAAACACTGTATGTGATATTGCTTCAAATAGACAGATTGAAACTCTTGAATTTCATAATATGAATGCAAATAGTATAATTGACTATACAAAGAGATATGACAAGAGTGAAGTTACATTGTACTGTAGAAAATGTGACCCTGACTTTGCAGTCAATCAGATCAATATACAGTGAATCCAAATGATTTACCAGCATTAGTGGTTCACGACAGTTGCCTATACATCGAAGATGAAGAAATCTAAAAGTGAAGATTTAAAGACATTGTTGTATATATATATATACATTTTATTAATAAACAAATTCACAAACATTTTTAAGCACTTTACTCTTAGGGCACTGAAATCAATATTAAATACACTTGTAAGTATATTTTCCACTAGAAAGTCGTTCAGACGGGGATTGTCACTATAAATGTGGAGAAACTGCTTGTAAGTATAGCCACGACATCGGAACACAAAATATAGTAGTGCGTGGAAGCCACAGCTTTTAGTCGTTAGATCCTGCACCCTCTTTCGATTTTGAATAATAGTTTTCCCACTGATCTCAATATAGTTGCTGATGTGGGGTGTGTAGAATGTATAGGGTAGACCCAGAGGATCAAAAAATTCAATCGTCTTCGTTTTTGATAGATGCACAGCCAATGACCCGTCAGCACAGTCGATGGACTGCTATTAACAATAATCAAGGTATTGTTCGCGCTTTGAATTTTTCCAAGATAGTCTGAGGGTAGACAATAGGATTTGTACTGGGACATGTAGGGGTCCATATTAAATACACTGATTATTTGACTGGTGTTCATGGCGCCAAGTCTAGTAGAACACTACCTTCGGGAGTGATTTCCCAATAGGCTTCATATTGATTTAGTGAGATTAGGGCAATACTCTCAGCCAATGGGTCGGCAAATGTACACTCTAAACGCACACTCCCCGTACGTACTATACTCATATCCTGTGTGCCAGACAAATCCAGTACAATGATACCATGTGTTTTAGCAAACATATCTTCGGTTATACCATTTTCAAATAGTTGTGAATCATGATCTAGGGTTTGCATGGTCAACTCATACAATGTTCTATAGGATTTATCAAAAGATAGATTGTAGAGTGGGATGCCGTTTACTTTGCACACAAGAGATGAAAGTCCAAACATCTCGAATTTATGTGGGCATTCAGTCCAAGATCCTATTGCACTGTCGCTTTTTACAAAAGCCAAAGCAAGCTTTGATGGAATTTCACCATTGATAAAGGATGAATCGGTGAAGGTGCGTGACCCCATGGCAATATGATGTTGATTGGTGATTGTATGAGGAACAAGTAGTTTAATATTGTTGCCATTGGCTCTCAGTTTTTCCACGGCCAAAGCAACAGAACTCATAACCTGCTGTTTGCGTACATGAAGTATTGCCGAGGTGAGGGAGAGACTTACATCGGGATTGCCAGCAAGTTCCTTTCTCAATATGAAATTGGAGGGTGCAAGCGTCAATTTTATATCCACTTTAACATTGGGCGGCAGCCATTGGGGTATATTAAATATTTCATGATATATTTTTCCAACTAGATGTAATTCACTAGTTGTAGCATTTTTAAGTGCATCTGTACTATCAGTATTAGTAATATATTCATATCCATTGGAGGCGCCTCTCAATTCCTTGTATGACTTTGGTGTCATCAGCATGAATTGCATATAGCTTGCATAGTTGGAGAGATTGTTGCTAGTGCTCACCAGCGTGCCATTGATGTACACACTAATTTGACGAAATAAATTATGTAGTATACAATTTTCATAGGATATTCCATCGCCCCGAATTGGCATTGTATTATCAGATTTCCGGACTTTCATTTGCAAATCTATAAATGTGGACGATAAATCTATGAAGTAGTCTTCATTGGAATAAATTTGAAAGTGGATATTGTCGGAGAGGGGTTGTTGTGGATAAAATTGTTCATAGTATCCATGCTTGACACTCACATCAACATTTTCGGCATTGAATAGATTCAATGAGGCGGTGATTGAAGGTTGAGAATCCTTATGTGGTAGGTAGGACATCTTAGGAGAAGAGAAATCTAGTTTCGATCTAACAATTTTCTTCCTGGGGCTTCTGGTTACACTACGTGTCGGCTTTTCCTCCTTCTTTTCTTTGACAAAGGGGATGTCTTACGTTTCCGTCCTGAGTAGAGACTGATGAGTGATGCATTGTTTCTTGACCTTTTTAAACCTTTACCATTCTGTTTTAATTTCTCGCCAAGGGTTCGTGCGCTGGACCTGAGATTTTCCGTAGCACTTTTTTTAAAAATCCTTGCCAGAGCCCCAATCGTATAGTGTAGAGGATGCAAAATCTGTCGCAGCCGGTACAAGATATTTTCTAGCCAGTGGTAGTGAAGAGCGAAACAGCTTAGCAAACCAGCTGCCAAGACCATAGCCAGACATTGACGAGCGACCCTTGTAATAGTCCATTCCATTGCCCTGTTGTCTTGGGCCAAGAGTATTAACATAGCAGTCAATATCAGGACAAGTGAATACCACTTTTCTATTAGACATCTTGCTGTTGAACGATGGGTCGAAAATGGCATGTAATCACAGCCAAACCTTTTGAAATTGCTATGGGATCACCCAATTCGGTTCTTAGTGTTAACTGACAGAGTTCCAAATAGGAAGTGTTTACGGGAATATACTGAAGATGCTTTATATTGTAGTGATGAATATGTTCTTGATTGGTTTTTCGTTCAAGAACTCGTAGGAGGGGGACATTTGAATTACCAACCCGAGATGTTTCCACAAATGAAGCATAGAGAAATATACAAGTGTCTGTGGTGAAGGCAGGCGGGTAGTCAGCAAAAATGAAATTAGTGTTTCCGGCACTTTTACCATTGATTATATTGAGCTTAAAGCCAAGAACATCCTTTAGATTATCATTGAGAATAACCTTATCACTGGCAATAGGTGAACTAATGTAGATCTCGCCCTCCTCCTTTGAATAGTTGAAATGAAAAGCTCCTTTTTTACGAGCGGAAATTCTTTTATTAATAGAACGACATAAATAATTCATACAGGTGAGTTCCTCGTAGGGTAATTCAATGTATGGATAATCCAACCAATTGATTTTTTGAATTTGTTCTTGATTACCTGGTGGTGGCGGCCAATCATAGGGTCTAATTTTTATATCATATTTACGATCCTTTCTCAGGATGTCATAGGTATTTTTGAGAATACAGTCGACAAGAGCCACTTCATACTTTCCGCCGAATTTGATGGTGGGGGAGAGTTTCGTCCAAAAATCACTTGTCGTATTCAAGTCGTTGTAGAGAGGATCAGAAACATTGGACATGAAAGTCACATAGAAATCATTGGGCATTGTTAATATCTTCAGCACTGACCCAAGAATCAAAATCTGAGTTGTATCCTAGCCAGCGAACAAGCAACTGTTTCTTGCCCCTACGAGTACGACTCTTTAATATCTTTTCAATTTGATAACTTTCACTAGTGTTTCTAACTTTTTGCAGTTCATATTCATAAAAACCGCCAAGAATCTCATCATCTTTGGTGTCTCGCAGTCGATAAGTCGTGGGTTCGGTGTCTAGGATTTTGGACACTTTGAAAAGTTTCGGTGCTCCATAAATAATTCCCCTTTTCAAAAATATTGGTGGTTCTATTAATTCGAACAGTATCACCAACATTGAATTTCTTCTTCTTTTTCTTCTCATTGCCATTGGAGTATTGCTTTAGAAAAGTATCAAATGTATTTTCATTGTAGTGAACATCCGTTGGTGTAGAGTTGGACAGAGATCGATGGGGTCGATGGTTATATATCTGCATGATTTTATCTAAATCATGAATAAAAGCAGATGTATTTTTCAGGGTACAATATCTTGAAATTAATAGACGAATCGTTCTTATTAATCGTTCAGCCAATGCAGCCTTTATCGGGCTGTGACTATGATAAAGTGTTGTATTATATTTCAAAAGAACCTTTTGCACATGGGGATTAACAAATTCACTGCACGATCCGATTGAATTTTTCTATACGAATCCTGTTCTAGAATACTTTCAATGGCCTGAGCAACTTCAACACCTCCTTTGATCGTAGTGGAATGGCATAGGCATAGCGACTAAAGACACTGATTGCCACTAGAATATATTTGTAGGGGGCATTGTGACGTTGTTAAAGTGCGTCTAAAGTTAGAAGATCCGTTTGCATTATATGCAGAGGGGAAAAAGGCTTTAGTTTGTCGATATTGATTGCTGCGAAGCCTGTGATTTCGATGCAGTGTGTAACTCGGTTCATTCTCTAGATACTCTTTTGCTTTTTTCAATGTGGTGGTGCCGGAGACTTTGGAAAGCGTTTTGGGAGAACTTAAACTTCCCGCTTTGCCAATATTTTCATAGATACCTTTCAGAACTTCATCCATTTTGAACGTAAACACGTAGTGTAATGTCCACTCCCCTTTTGCACACTGGAGGGTGAATCAATTCGTCTTCGCTTTTGACTAGCAGCCACAGGTGTTGTAAAATCAGTAGTGCTAGTATCTTCAAATATTGAATCTTCTTCTTCTTTTTTAAATGGTGTTGTTGGAGGACTATATTCTCTTAGTTTCTTTAGAATTTGCTTATTGCCAATAAGACTTTTGGGAAAGTTTGATACACACAGAAAGGTGTATAGATTATCGTCAAAGGATAAAAGTCCTTTACGATTCGTCACCATATCACAAATTAAATCAACTAGATTATAACTTTTTTCCCTGAATTATAATTCGTTTCCCTGTGCTCTCGACTTGAACTTGATCACCAGTTTCCAACACGAGATAAGATAATACTCTTTTACTCTGTTCTCGATAGGTGAGTGGCAATAGGTTTCCAATTTTCAATACAATCGAATTCAATTCCTTCTCCTTTGATTGTGCAGAATCTTGAGGAGATGTTTCTTGTTTAGAGAGATCGGCGACGGGTCTCTCACGATAAGGTTTATGTTTGTCCATACGTCGCAATGCATCTTGAAGTAAACGCAGTTTTTTGTCATCGGCAATATTCTCATCGTTAATGAATTTGCTTAGATTGTCTTCAAAATGTTCGACGGGCGAGAGGACAAGTTCAAATGGTGTCAATTTATATGGTTTTGCCATCTAGAGAAAAACTGTTTACAAGTCCTGCAATTATCGGCAGTAAAAGTGTGAAAAAGCTACCGCCTGCTTGAAGGAGCCGTTTTCTTTTAAATTTTTTTCCCCTTGTTTTTACAAGCCAAGGCGCGTACAGTGGAACGATGTTGCTTTGTCTGTTGTCTAACACCTTCTGGCAGTTGAACATTGCCCTCAGTTAAATTTAAACAAAGTTCAGATATTAGATTAATGAAATCATTGTCAACCCCATGTTTGAGTATAGCCTTCCTAAGCAATGGTTTTGAAGTGCTTAAAACGGAAAATAAATGCCGTTGTTCGTGTAGTTTCTTCAGTGTCATAATGGCGACTAATAGCCTTTTCTACTGTTCACCGGAAGATATACTGTAATTTCATTGTTGAAAATGTCGGTGACTACACGTAGATCCTCGGGTGTGCTCTGATTAAGATCCAGCAAAATGTAACCGTAGGGCTTGCTAGTCACCTGAGTGTACGCTGACAACAGAAATTTTGGAGCGCCGGGTATATCTGCTTATTGAGAGTTATGAGCGAGCTAGAATCACGAACAACTCGATAGATAATATAGACGGTGCAATTCAAAGCAAGGGTTCGCATACATTTGCTCTGATGAAACAGATTGTGTAGAACCAGAGTAACGGAAATGTGTTCATGATGGGAGCGAACGGTGAACAGTTGTAGCATTTCCTGTGAGAACTGTTCAATGGATTCAGCCAAATCATCAATAATCAACCACGAGTTCGATTCAATACTATTGAAAACATCAAGTCCCCGTATGAATTGTATTGGTATGGTTGTGGCAATAGCTTTTATTTTATCATAGGACTCCTGCCAAATACTATAGCAATAGTAGATTTTTTTCGGCTTTTCCAAAAACATTTTATCGCAATTTTGAATTATTTTAGCTAAAAGTGTTGTTTTCCCCGACATTGAGGGCCCACACAGAAACGATCTGAAGGGTGTTTTAAATTGATACATGCTGCTGTTGACAACAGTCGGACTACAACTAACTGTAAATCATATGTGCTCAATGAATAAGTAGTAATTTTCCCCATAGATCTATCTATTCAAGAACAACAAAAACAATATTTCATGGCAACATTTATTACAGCAATATGATAACACTTGTTCAACATGACACATGGTCAACATGAAAACTCTTTTTGTTCATCATGAACTCGGCAATGATAACACTTTATAATAAACACTTATTGTCTTTAAACACTTTTCTATACAACACTTTTGTACATTAACACTTTTCTGTACAACATCTTTGTACAACACTTTTCTATCCAACACTTTTTGTACAAAAAAAACACTTGAAAACAACACTTGAAAAAAAAACACAGAAAACACTTGGAACATGAAATAGCACAGTTGAACATTACGGTGAATTTAAAGGTGTGGGATCCCCCCCCCCCCCAGGGCCGCGGGGCCGAAGGTCGGCCGCGGGCGGGACCCCCCCCCCCCCCCCCCCCCCCCTGGGCGGCCGCGGGAAGGGACCCCCCCTCCCCCCGGGAGCGGCGGTGGAAAAAGAATAGTTGTCATCACTGCAGGTTAGTGGATGGGTTAGTGGTGGTGGTTAGTGCTTGGGCTAGATGAGGTTGAGTTAAGGTGGTTAGATTGTCAGATTAGGTTAATTTATCCAGACCAAGTTGATTGCGATAGTCAATGCATTCAACTCGGTCTGAAATACGGTAGTGGCCGTGGGGTAGAACACTCACACCATTCTCGAGCACATAGACCTTGTCGGATATACACGACATTGCATTCTTTTCCACTCTCACAGTATAATTTCTATACTGTAGAGAGCGAATTGCAAGCACTTGTGCTCTCGGCACTAGGCTACTTTCTACACAGTCTCTGTACATGCTCATGTTAAAATTGCTCTTTACAAAATGTGTAGGCACCCCTTTAAACGCCTTCTTTTCATCCCCACTATGAGTTTCCACGCAATAAACTTTGGGGCCCGGGAACACCCCCCTGGATATCAAATCACTCCCCGTCTCTGATTTTAATTTTAATAGTTGGTTGGGGGCTTGACGTTTCACCAGCTCGGGGTAGAGCGATGGATTCCAGTTGGTGAAATCCATCCGCGAGCTGATGTGCACCCCATTTTGCAAATCACCCAATAAATCTTCAGTCCCATTTACCTTTAACAGCAGAGAATCTGTATCACCATAGTAAACTTGAACCTCCCCCTCCCGTGGCCATTGCACCTTGCACACATTGTAAAAGAACGACAACATGAGCTTTTTTGAAATTTCTAGTACTGAACTGCCACCTGCAATATTCTTGTTCAGTACCACATTTCGCTTTCGCCTGTGTAGAAGAACCATGCCGGCCTCTATGCTCGTGAACGATGTGAAATTGGGGTCGGCAATAATTCGTGCACACTCTAGAGGGTCAGTCACGACGTCGCAGCGAGATCTATTACGAACGCTTTCACACATTTTGCCAAACGCTGAATTTAGGATGAGCTTATACATTTCCTTCTCCACCTTTGAATTTGCCTTAGAGCGTTTATCGACAAAGGTGTCGATAAACGTTTTTCAAGTAGGGTCGCTGATTGAACTGCAGGACCCTGTGTATTTTTGGTGATTTTGAAACCATTGCTCACCATCTAATGCAAAAGCACATGGTGAACAACGATATTCTCCTTAGGGTCCAAATCAGCAATCAGTTTCTGTTTAGAGGGAGTCCAGTGCATCCCCATATCCTCAACCAATGATCGATTGTAGGGGCTCAGAGAGTCCCTGCTCACGGGCCGATTGATACAGGGAAAGAAAAAATCTTTGACTGAGTCGTGAAGCGCCAGCGGAATGTGACCATCAACTTCAAAGAACCATCCTTGTGGCCCATTGTCCTCGACGGTGGTAATGTCGGGGAACTCACAAGGATTCTCAAGCCATTGATAGTTCCCACACGGCAAAGAGTAGTGAGACATTGCCGAGGGGTACAATGAGTTCATGTCCAAGAACACTGCATTTGACTTTGCACCGGTGCTTTGTCCGCTCGGATCGGTTGATAAGACACGGTCCCCATGAAAAACATACCTCCCCTCATTGAACGCTCTACAAAAAGGTGCTGATCTACATCAGTGATTAGGCCTATTTCTCCCTGCTAATTTTTAAAATTAAATCCATCATTAATGGGGTGTAGAAAAATAATAGCCAATATCTAACCCGAACTCTGAATAGATCTGGTCTGTGTTCTTACAGACTATATCCAACAGAGTTAGAACGTCACTGGCCAAGTACAGTCTACAATAATCCCACCCATTTTTACAATCCCCCTTGGACCACACCTTCTTGGCAAACTCATACTCCTCGGCTGTGCATTCACTGTTGGTCAGTGAATTGTAAAAAGCTTCAATTGGAGGTAGTTTCTCCTCACTTAAGCGTGCGCCAGAACAGTAATAATCGTATGCGTATATACCTTTGCAGGTCAACAGGTCATACATTTCACTGTCTGGAAAGTGTTGTTTAAGCAAGGGAAAGCTATCAAAATTGTCACTTTTTTGCACTTGAATCAATTGACTCAATGCCTTGGGGAAAAAACTAAAGGAATCTAAAAACCTGATTTTATTCCAGCACATATGCCCATTATCCACTGCCTGCCATTTCAGTTCGAGAAGCAACAACTTCTCAGCTGATTTGGGAATTATGTTGTAGGTAAATGAACTATTTACCCATGGACAATCTACTCCCCCTCCCTCCCTATGCATATGTGCCAGTGCCGGTAAAATAAATTTTAAATCATAATTGGAATTATGAATAAAAACAGGGATAAAAAAACTGCTGGCTAACATTTAAATTACACGATTGATGCGCAACCCCCCTAAATTTGCTACCCCCCGAGGATATTTCCTGCCACAAATGGTCATGATCTCTGACTTTCCCCTCCCCCCACGTTTCCCTTTAGTCCCCTTATCCCCCTCTACAAACTCTCCCTTACAAACCCAACATATTTTTTGATTTTTAATCGCGAGACGATCCTCTGCAGACAACACCATTGGATAATGCGTATTTCTCAAACGAGAAATAGCACCATTAGCCGTGCCAATCAGTTTAGTCAATGCCTTGACCATGCACTCGTTCTCATCCAATGTTTCAACTATTTCTAACAACCGCATGGTGTTAGAACTATCTCTTTGCGCGTGGGCATAGGACACTGCAATAGCCTGATGTTTGTTGACTCGGTTTGGAAATTGGGGGTCGTTCACCTCCACCAGCTTAGCTTCACAGTCCAAAGATATTTTATTGCACTGGAGAAGGGTGTTTTGGAAATTTTTAAAACGTAGAATGGCCCTATCCCCTGAAACCGTTTCCACTGTCCGGTAGCCGTGGCGGCTACAATGCCTCATATGATTTTGTAACTTTAGTTCAGTCCAAAATCTAGAAAGGCATGTTGGACAGTAGAAACGTACCCCTCGCCCCTTTTTACCCTCCCCCAGAACTCTACTAATGTCAGTGATAGGGTTAAAATGACCGATTGTGTTCGGTTGACTAGGTGGTGTGTAAAGCAACCAAACCCAGTGTTTCACCAAATCAACTGAGGGATCCTTACGGGGAAGACCACCCCCTTTATTTTAGAACGAACCCCATCTTCAAATTCAGTTTCGTATTGTACCACAGTAACGCCGATATTTAAATGGGCATTAGCCCTTTCAAAAATATCAATGGATCGAAGTGTTACTGGGTATTTCCCCTCTAAACAAGAAAAATCTACAATGGGGAAATCGGACCCTTCCTTCCCATGTATAGCCCAATTGTCTAAATTCGTCTTAGTAGCGTCATCTGCTAGAGGCTGAAAGGCTGATATGAGGAAAGCATATCTGAAACACCTTTGATCTGTTTCAAAACAGATCCGCTGGACACCACGACAACCTACTAGATCTGGATTATAATTTAAAACTGTATCCCTTTCATACCCACCTGCCCCCCCTCTTAAAATAAAATCTTTCTTAATTTTACAAATATTTACGCTTAAATTTTCAACAAAAAGAACTAGAGAGCCACTCCCATTTTCATTAAAGTTCTCGAGATGCGTTTATAATTTGATCCACCCAATCTATGAAAGCACCCTCAAAATTTTCTAAATTTGGATAAACCAAACGCATCTCGGAATGTATAAAATGATAGTACACTTCGCTTTTCCCCTCATTCAAATAAATACCTTTAAAACAATGGAAACCTTAATTGAATCCCTACCTCCCCACAACTGAATTTGATTCTCCAGAAGTGCACGAATTTTGTCTACATATGCATGCACAATTTTTACAGGGTCATAAACAAATTTTCCCCCCATTAGTGAATTAAAGGGATCCCCAAACGTTGCAGTGAAAACAACTATATTATTTAAAATTCTGTTGGACAGCTGAAAGTCTGGGAGAGTTGTACCCCCCTCCCCCTCTTGTATATTACCCCCTCCTCCAAGTTGTTCAATAATATCTGGCGAATGCTCCACTTCAGTTGTTCGAAGTGGAGTCGTTAGGGTATCGGAGGTTGGAGGGTTCCCTGTTAATTCTCGGGTAAAATCCTCTAAAAGCTGCAATGTGTTTGGACTCAAGTCCCCCTGTTCAACTGTGCTACTATCCACATTAAAATAATTAGTTATAAACTCGTCAATATTATCTGGAATTTGATGTAAATCATCCCATAGTGAATTGTTGGGGAGCTCTACATGTGCATCTTCTTCTCCTTCTCCAACTGACGAGCAGGGGGGGAGATGGCGAGTATGGAACCAGGACAACCTATAGATGAAAAATAGCTTATTTTCAAAGTGTTCAAATCAACCCTACTGTTAAAATTTGGATTATTTGCTTAATAACATTTGGTTAATACAACTGAAGATAATCTAAGATATGACATTAAGGTGACAATTTGTTCGTTTATTTTCAAAGTGTTAAATTTTTTTTTTTTTTTTTTTTTTTCGGCGCTTCCCCCAGCGCTTCCCTAACCTTGCCCCACAGCGCTTCCCGGACCATCCGTGGCGCTTTTTCGGAGCCACAGCGCATCCCTGTGGCGCTTCTCGGGGGCCCGCATCGCTTCCCGCGATGCTTCTCGGGCCCGTGGCGCTTCTCGGACCCAGCGGCGCTTCCCCCGGCGCTTTCCACAGCGCTTCCCGGACCCACCGGCGCATTCCGGGCTCCACGGCTCCATGGCCATTTACATAATGTCCGCCAAAAGTTGAAATATTCGCTTAGACTGCATAAGTCCAAGTTTCTCTCTAATTCCGTTCTACAGGTTCGGTGAACTCTTCATTAGTTCACAATTATTGTAAGCCACCACGCGAGTGTTCCGATTTCCAAGGCCGAACTTCAGACGAGAAAACAGTACACTTAAATGCTGTAAACCGTTAACTCAGTATATATCGTCGACAATGTTTCCCCATCACTAAAATATTGGCAAGGGGTTTGTAAGATTGAAAGCTATTTTAAAATATCCTTGCGCAAATTACGGGATCCATATGTGACAAATAGATAAATGTGAATAATCTCTCAGTTCCTTTCTCTTAAAACTTTGTGATAATCAATTGTGAAAAATAGGGGATTTTGAGTTTCAAATGGTGAGCATTAATTGACTAGAAATTACCCATGAAAAATATTCGCTTATGAGATAGTGGCGAAGAGATAGGGGGAATGCATAGAAAATAGCAAAGATTAGAAAAAATAGCATTTTGAGTTTCAAAGGCAGTGATTATTAATAGAAATTACCTAAAAATATTCGCTTATGAGATAACGAAGCGATAGCAAAGATTAGACAAGAGTGGTTTCTTTGCAAAAAATTACATTTAGATATGTAATATGGGGTTAATATCTCACAGAGATAAGTTTATATTGGGATTGAAAAGGACTAAAAATTGTAAGAAATAGAAAGGTAGGAAAAAATGCTTACATTTGCATAATCCCTCTGGGCTTGGGCACCCGAAGGACCAGGTAGTGCGTGTTGGAGGGTGGACGGGGCGGCGTCGCTATGTTCTTGCGCGACTGGGCCGGCTATTTCACGATCTTGCATAGATGAGCCGGCAGGGTCCACCATATTATAAGAAGCCGCCCATTCTCTTTTCGGTTTTTGACCGGACTGTATGGTGGCTGCCTCGTCATCTCTGGCTTTCTTGGAAGGAGGGGGCACGCATTCTTCATAATTTGCCTTAAAAAGAAGAGAAAAAAATTAGTATCAAAATAATTTGCCCCTTTTTTACAGAAAGAAAGTTAGTACCCTCATCCATATAATTTTGTTTAGTTTATCACTAAGAAAGCAAAAAGTAAAAATTTCGCGAGAAATATATTAGGCTTAGAAATCAAACGTTTTTATTAGACAATCAGTAGTCTATAGCCATAGGATAGGAATCATTGTTTCTATTTTTACCATTTAGAAAAATATTAAATTTTCCGGTCTATAGGCTTTAAATTAGATCGTTAACCCATCGACCTGTAGGCCTATATTTTGCAAACATAGGTTAAAATGCTATTCTATTTATACATAGTATTAGCTTCATGCAACTCCCAAAGACTTTTCTAGCCCTGCACTGTTTGTTTTCATTTTACACTGATGGCGGTAGAATTGAAGGTATTGCCCTCCCCCTTCACATAATTTACTTACAACGAAGATGTTAGAAGCATTGTATTGCCCCCTCCCCCCCCTTTCACATAATGTTCTAAATATATTGTTAAACTTAATTTGAAAATAATCTCTTTCACCGGCTCTCTGACAAATACAAGGCCATTACTTTTAATGCGAAGAAATAGTTTGTTTTCATTTTACACTGATGGCGGTAGAATTGAAGGCATTGCCCTCCCTCTTTACATAATTTACTTACAACGAAGCTGTTAGAAGCAATGTATTGCCCCCTCCCCCCTTTCACATAATGTTCTAAATATATTGTTAAACTTAATTTGAAAATAATCTCTTTCACCGGCTCTCTGACAAATACAAGGTTAATATACAGCAATCTCTTTTTGCTTAAAAAACTGTTTTAATTTGACAGAAGAATAGTTCCATTGACTTGACTGCGTTTGTAAACAAAACCGGAAAAAGGGTGACAGCTAATTATAGGCCTCACATTGGAGTCTTGTGTCAAAACCAGAGCGAGCTAATAACAACAGTGACGGAAGTCAGTAGACACTTTAAATCACAATAGAGAAAGGCTTTAATTTAACGAAAAGATTATTATTTCCATTTGCGAGAATTTGGTTGTAAAACAGTGAGGGGTGGGGGGGGGTAGGTTTCGAGGGTAAAAAGAATATATTTACGTTTTCCTAGTGAGTATAATGATGTTTGTATTGTATGTGGGGGGGGGAGGGTTTGGGGTAAAGGAATATATTTACGTTTTAGCTGAACATACTGGAGGATGTCCAAGGAACATAATTTGAAAATAAAACGGAACTTACATGGTAAATTGTAGTTGCCAAGGCTTCTAATTCATCAATATTATCCATTGTTATATCAACTATGTCAAAATACTTTCTGATAATTTAATCACATTGCATGTCCGTTATATACGAAATCTCAAGGGCGAATTGTTATGTAACGGGGAAACTATATGTAACCAGCCCTCTGATTGGTTGAGAAGGGGGATGTAACCGACTCGCTGATTGGCTGAGAAGGAAACACGTGATCTAACTGTTTCCGGGAAACTCATAACATTTGGCGAGAGCAACAACAACAAATACTATTTCTGGACACCATGACTTTCACGATCGATTACGCAATCAAGTTCTCGGAAATTCACTTCCCCCTCGAGTCCTAGATCAATAACATTATTCCCGTTAGAATTCAATGCGCATGTGCTACCTTCGTTCCGGAGTTATTACACATAGAAACATCAAATAAATCGACCTTGGAAAAAGAGGTCATTGACCGATTACGCAATCTTTTCTCCCTAGGGAGGCTATGCCCTTATTTGGAGTGCAAAAAAAGTTATAGGTGGCAGCAGGGGTGAATCGTGGGGGTCATAGGGTCACTTCTACTCAGTATTGGTTATTGGGAAGTCGGAAGTATACAAACGTTTTCAGGGGGGATTTTTTCTGGTAGTGGGGGGTTCGGGGGTTACGTGGGAAGATCTTTCCATGGAGGAAGTTTTCTTGGGGGAAGGGACATTGCTATCAAGGGGGCTCCGGATTTCCCAGCATTATTTAAAAAACGATCAGAAATTAAATAAAAAAATAAGTTTTATCTACTGAAAGTAAAGAGCAACATCAAAAGTTAAAACGAACAGAAATTATTACGTATATGAGTGGGTTCGCCCCCTAGTCAATGCCTCACTCTTTACGCTAAAGTTTTTTTAGTACTTTCATAAGAGCTATTTATTCTAATTAACGGCCTTTGTGATCAAGGGGTCATTTTTAAAGAATTGGACAAAAATTCGAACTTTAGCGTAAAGAGCGAGGTATTGACTAGGTGGTGAATTCCCTAATATACGTATTAAAAATATTTGAATATAGAAGTTCGTTACGAAAGTTAATTCGTAAGTTACGTATATTTATTACTAATAAAAACGTTCTAAAATAAAATTAAACAAATTACGAGAAAGCTATTTAACCAAAAAAAGTAAAATTGATATGAATTTATTTTAAGTATTCATGTACGGTGAGCCAAAATCAAAACCTGCATTAATTCAAAAAAATGTTCAGAAATTAAATAAAAAAACAAGTTTTTTTTTAACTGAAAGTAAGCAGCGACTTTAAAACTTAAACGAACAGAAATTATTCTGTACATGAAAGTGGCTGCCCCCTCCCCAACGAATCACTCTCTACGCCAAAGTTTGACTCTTTATCACAACTCTATTTTTTAAAACAATAAAATACTTTAGCGTAAAGAGCGATGCGTTGAGGAGGGGACAGTCCCTTTCATATACGGAATAATTTCTGTTGGTTTTAAATTTTAATGTCGCTCCTTACTACAGTTAAAATGACTTGTTTATTTTATTTAATAGTGCACAGAAGACATTCCTACCTTGTACTTTTTGTATTTGGTTTAAATGGTTTTTGAAATGCGCTTGTGTGTTTTCTTTGTTTGTTTTTTTCATGTTTTGTTTAAGCTAAATTTTTAATTTTTTTGTTTCCCCGTTGATAAAAGTGTCGGGATGGTAAGCCGAAATATTTTGAATTTTATTATTTTTTTGTACTAAAATGTTTTATTTTTATTTTTCACTGTCTCATTTTTTGCCCGTTATTAATATATTTTCATTTTAGTGGTAGATAGAAAGGCAGTGTGGTCAAAAAAATTGTTTTTCATAAGGAACTATCTTCGACCAACTTGTTTTACGAGAAAATTTGCGCCAGACAGTAAAATAAAAAAAAAATCTCAAGAAATCTCGTCTGGAATGAGAAACTGAAATAACAAAATTATTCAGAATCCTGTTTTAAAAATACGTGAGAAGAAAACATACCATCAGCCACATTTCCTCGCGATTAGAGTCACCAACATTTTTCCCAACCTTTCATGTTTCTCTTGGAAATTTTAAATCCCCCTTGACAAACTCTAAATCCTTTAAGAGATTGTAAAAGATGATTTCTGATAAGAGGACCAAATATGATTTACGTTTTCAATTTCAGTTCTCTACAATAGAGACGATTTCTGAAAGAAGATAGACTCTTGAGAATTTAGAAAGTGGAAGGATTGTTAATTCATTTTAAACCTCTACATAAAAAATATATAACACTTGAAACCTTATTGTTTGTATTATACTTGACACTGGGTTTGGTAGGAATTAATTTTTTATATCCTGGTGAATATTTGATGCTGTATAGTGAAAAAGTTTGTTCAGCATTTTTTTTTGTAAATCTATTTCGGAAATATTTATTAAGGTATTTTTACTTTAGAAAGTGTAGATAAAAAAAGACCAATTGGAAAAAGAGAAAAGAGAAAAGAAAAAATTGAATAGTCAAACAATCTAATAGAACTAATCATAGGCAGCGGGCTAGCGCTGCCTAATTAAAGAACGATGTGGCCACAATGTGTTTTTTTCCTTCGACAGGCACTTCGTATCAAAGGAGTTGTCGTAGAAACTTCGAAAAGGGCTCATTCAATTGGGAATGGGGGTGGCTAGTGCTCTTTTTAATAGTCGAAAGTAACTGGAGGGCAACTATCCCCCCTGCCAATCATTCCCCCAAACACATCCAATCAAAATTTCGTGATAGCCATTTTGTTCAGCGTAGTTGATTTCCAGATAGAAAATATCTTTTTGAGTAGGACACTCCCCCACAACCCTCGGGGCAAGGAAGGGTTTAAGTTATGCCCTGGGGGCATATAAGGTTTTTATAGTACGCGTTATCGTAGAAACTTCAAAAAAGGCTCATTCGATTGGAAATTCAAAGGGTTAGTGCCCTTTTGAATAGTCAAAAGTAATTGAAGGGCAACTAGCCCCCCCTGCCCATCATTCCCCCAAACACATCCAATCAAAATTTTGAGATAGCCATTTTTTTCAGCGTAGGTGATTTCCAGATAGAAAAATATGTTTTTGAGGAGGACACTCCCTCACAACCCTCAGGGCAAGAGTTGTAAGTTATGCCCTGGGGGAATATAAGGTTTTTATAGAAGGCGTTGTCGTAGAAACTTCAAAAAAGGCTCTTTCGATTGGAAATTCAAAGGACTAGTGCCCTTTTTAATAGTCGAAAGTTATTGAAGGGCGACTAAACCCCCTCTCACGCCCGCCTAACCTCCCCCCCCCCCCTCCTCTCCTCCCCTCCTCCCCCCCTCCCCAACCCCCTCTCACGCCCACGCCCCCCCTCTCACGCCCGCCTTTTCCCCAAATGCATCCAATCAAAATTTTGATATAGCCATTTTATTAAACGTAGGTTTAAGTTCTCTAAATTAGGTTTTTGAGGATGACAACACCCTCACAGCCCTCAGGGCAAGGGTTGTAAGTTATGCCCTAGGGGCATATAAGGTTTTTATAGAACGTGTTATCGTAGAAACTTCAAAAAGGGCTCATTCTATTAGAAATTGAAATGGCTAGTGCCCTATTTTATAGTTGAAAGTAATTGGAAGGCAACTAACATCCCATCCACGCCCACCATTTCCCCAAACACATGCAATCAAAATTTTGAGATAGCCATTTTGTTCCACGCAGTTTAAAGTTCAGGAGATTATACATTTGAGCAGGGCACTCCCCCCACAGCCTCCAGGGCAAGGGTTATAAATTATGCCCTTAGGGAATATAAGTTTTTATTGAAATCTTTGTCGTAGAAAACTTGAAAAAGGGCTCATTCGATTGGATATTCAATGGTCTAGTGCCCTTTTAAATAGTCTAAAGTAATTTGAGGGCCACTAACCCCCCTCTCTCGCCCACTTCTTCTCAAAACACATCCAATCAAAATTTTTTAGATAGCCATTTTGTTCAGCGTTGTTGATTTCCAGATTTAAATTATGTTTTTGAGGAGGAAACTCCCCCACAGCCCTCAGGGCAAGGGTTTTTAGTTAGGATCTGGGGGAATATAAGGTTTTTATATAATGCGTTGTCTTAGAAACCTCAAAGCCTCAGAAACCTCCTTCGATTGGAAATTGAAATGGCTAGTGTCCTTTTTAATAGTCGAAAGTGTTTGGAAGGCAACTAACACCCTTTCCACGCCCACCATTTTCCCAAACACATCCGATCAAAATTTTGAGATATTCATTTTTTTTCCACGCAGTTTAAAGTTCAGGAAATTATACCTTTGAGCAGGACACTCTCCGCACAGTCTTCAGGGCAACGGTTGTAAGTTATGCCCTGGGGGCATATAATGTTTTTATTGAAATCTTTGTCGTAGAAAGGGCTCATTCGATTGGCTCATTCGATTGGAAATTCAGAGGGCTAGTGCCCTTTTTAATAGTAGAAAGTTTTGGAAATTAGGTCTTTAAGGACGACAACCAATCCCCCCACAACCCTCAGGGCAAGGGTTGTAAGTTATGCCCCGGGAGCATGTCAGGTTGTTATAGAAGGCGATGTTGTAAAAACATCAAAAAGGGGTCATTAAATTGTAAATTGGAAGGGCTAGTCCCCTTTTAATAGTCGAAAGTGATTGGAGGGCAACTAAACCCCCTCTAACGCTCACCATTTCCCCAAACACATCCAATCAAAATTTTGAGATATACATTTTGTTCAACGTAGTCGAAAGTTTTGGAAATTAGGTCTTTTAGGATGATAACCCCCTCAGAGCCCTCAGTTCAAGGGTTTTAAGTTATGCTCTGGGGCATATAAGATTTTTATGCTGTAAAAAAATTTATGCTGTAAAAAAAATTTATGCAAAAAATTTTTATGCTGTAAAAATTTCAAAAAGGGCTTATTTGTTTGGAAATTGAAATGGCCTTTTTTAATAGTCGAAAGTGAGTGGAGAGTAATTGACCCCCCTCTCACGCCCACCATTTCCCCAAACACATTCAATCAAAGTTTAAAGATAGACATTTTGTTCAACGTAGTTACAAGTTCTGAAAATTATGTGTTTAAGGATGACAAACCCCCCAGAGTCCCCAGGGCAAAGGTTGTAAGTTAAGATTAAATCAAAATGCACTGTGTTAATGCTAATTCTCAATAAGGCATCTCAGCAGTATCCCAAGAACGACTGAGGGTATTATATTCAAACTTTCGGGGGCGCTTCTGCTCTTAAAATTTAACCAAATCAAAATAGCGCAAGTATATACAGGCTATCAAAGAAAGTAAACATATTTTTTTGCGAATGGTATTAAGTTTATTATTTCAGGTCAACTAGAGGAGGCATGAAACTAAATTTAATACTACTATTTGTGTCCAGGTTTCTAAAAGGGTGTATGTTGTTAAAAATTGCTGAAAAATTTGCTCCAGCATACAAATAGCATGCCAAACTATAAAGTCTTAAAAAAAGATTTGAACTATTATTTCGTTTTTCCCTGAAAAGACTTCGTCAATATAAAACGAACAGAAATTAATTAAAAAAAACTGTTTCCACAAAATAAGTTTTTCAAAGAAAAGTAAAGAGCTCCATTAAAACCAAAAATGAGCAAAAATAAATCAAATAATCTACCAAGTGTGAAACTACCAAAAATCAGTATCGATAAGTAAATGAAACCCGAAACGAACAGAAGTTACAATAAATAACCGAGTCAAACTCAAAACGAGCAGAAATTAACATGAATCGGGCTCAAAACCCCTATGCCTTCCCAGGGCCAGGACATAATTTGCACTTTACTGAAAAAAAAAAAACAAATGGAATGAGCATTGTCAGTTTAATATACTTATACTGATATTTGTTAATCAAAATGTTAATATTATTTGATTTATTAAAGTTATAAAAGTAAAAACATTTATATTTTTTTCAGTAAAGTGCAAATTATGTTCTGGCCTTGGGAAGGCATAGGGCTTATAATCAAGTTGTTTTGCTATAAATATAGAGCAAATTGGTCTTTCTGTATCAGTTGAATAATAGAACTTGTATTAAGCCTTTTACAGTTAAATTAATTCGTTTTTTCTAATGGAGAACACCAAAAGAATCTTGATGGCAAGTAAATATACATTATTCTTGAATTATCATAAAATAGCGTGACCTTTTTTCCCCATAGGTATCTGCCATATGTCATTCAGATTTGGTTTGATTTTCTAATTATAATTAACATTTAGCGATATCCAAATCTGGGTTTGCTTTAAGCATCGGCCAAAGGTTTTTCGTTATAGCTGGCTTTTAACTAGCTGTAATATTTTTCAGATTGACAGGGGACCGCATATTTTTCACTAGTTACAAACCAGATGTCCAGGTATTTTGAATAAAAGGGTTCTTAGCCGCTTCTCGTGAAATTTTGCTCATATTTCATTTGCACTCTTAATTAAGCAAACTTAATGAAACGACCATCGTTTACTCGGTTAATAATTTATAATCAGCTACTTGTTTGAGTGCGTGTGTGTTTACTCAGGGGGAGTAATAAAGAAGAGTTGGGGAGGGGCGCTCCCCATCCAAGTTCTGAATAAGTAATAGACGGACTAAATAATCAAAAAAAAATTACTTTTTTTCTTTATGAATTGTATTTAAAATATATCCGGCTTAGGCTCAGCCTAGGACTGTTGTTCTTTTTTCTAAGAGTCTAAGTAGATTGTGATTTAAGCCTATACGGTTATAAGCTACCTAGTAAAAAACTAAAAATGTGCGCGTGTGTATTTACTCAAGAGGGTAATTATTGTAGAAAAAAAGAGGAGTTGGGGGAGGGGGCGCTCCCCATTAATATTCTAAATAAAAAATAGACAAACTAAATAATTAAAATTGTTTTTCATTTCTTTTCTTTATGCATTGTATTTAAAATATATTTGGCTTAGGCTCCACCTAGGACTATCGTTCTTTCTTCTATGAGTTTAAGTAGATTGTTATTTAAGCCTATGAGGCTACAACTTACCTAGTGAAAAAACTGAAATTGATTTTTATTTCCAGGACACTGATATTCAAACAGCAAGTCAAAAGCGGTCGAAGTTGGATGCCGGCCCAGTTAGCACTGACACGGACATAATCAGAACCATGAACTTGAGGAGGGATAGTGTTGCTTCGCACCCCGAACAGTTTCTACCAACCTACCTGTAATTTCCAAGGTAACCCTCATTTATCAGATAGTTTTCAACTTTATAATGCACTCACAATTTCGCATAGGGAAAAAGGAGTAAGGGTCTTGAAGAAACGGGTGGGGGGGGAACCTTAACTTTGCTACATGACTTTTGGTACTTATTTAGTATCTGGTAAACACGTGAGTAGAACTATATTGAAATGGTTCATGAGAAATAGGTTACCGCTTCTTACTGAACTAATGGTAGCTCCTCGACAGATATTTTTTTATTGCTATTAGCCAAACGTTGCGTTGTGTGTGTCATACCAACTAGTGAATATGTATCGAGTTTTTTTTTCTCTTCAATTATTTTCAGGTAAAATAATATCATAAAAATGGTGATATATAAAATTGATTAAGCTCTATTTGACTACTTTATATGGGTGAGGGTGTGGGGGAAGTATTTAGTCAATATAATGCTAGGAGGAGGAGCTATGTTTTCAGTGGGGTGAAAAATTGGTATAGTCTTTTAATTTTATAAAGGGATGTTGTAGAAATGGGTTGGAGGATGGAAAAAAACATAACTTTGCTACCTGGCTTTTGGTACTTATTTAGTATCTGTTAAACACGCGAGTGGAACTATATTGAAATGCTTCATAAAAAATAGGTTACCGCTTATTACTGAGCTAATGGTAGCTCCTCGACAGATATTTTTTTTATTGCTATTAGGCAAAAGTTGCGTTGTGTGTGTCATACCAACTAGTGAATATGTATCGAACTTTTTTCTCTTTAATTATTTTCAGATAAATAATATCATAAAAATGGTGATATATAATATTGATTAAGCTCTATTTGACTACTTTATCTGGGTGAGGGGTGGGGGGGCAAGTGTTTAGTCAATATAATGCTAGGAGGGGGGACTATGTTTTCAGTGGGGTGAAAAATTGGTATAGTCTTTTAACTTTATAAAATGACGGATATTTCACATGGAAAAAATTCTATTCTTATAGACTAAGATCACTGAATTAGCGCTACCAAAATCAAGTCATAAAGCACCTATTTTATTGGACCTGATCCAATCATTGCACCGCCAGTGGAGTTTAGAGATGAGGATACTCTAGTTGTTGATAATATGGAGTGGAAAGGGGTTTTTTTAAATGATTGTTTTGGGGACATGGCCAGCCTAGATGATCTAACTTGTGACATAGACATGGTGGAGGACCCGGAATGGACAGATAGATTTATGAAAGAGCATTTAGGTGATGGTAGTAGAATTAGTGCATCTAAACAGGGTCTTCATAAAGAAATTCTGTCACAAGACAATACAGGCTGGCTTGATCAGCTATCCCCAAACACCCAGGAAGGCATACTAAGTGACCTGGGAGATTTCATGCCACGTCCTACTAATGCAATTGAACAGACTGGGGGTGCTGTTATTGACGATTCTATGCCAATCCCCCCCCCCCATTGAGGTTAATGATACTAGTAGCAGTAGTAATGATACAATATCACCACAACTATTCCCACTTCAAGATTGTTTTTCTTTCTAACTCTGCCTTGCACCATACAAAAGTCTACAGTGCCAAATTCGGTTACCCCTTTAACTCTTTAGTGTCAGGGGATATAATAACAAATCCCCTAGATTTTACCCATTTATATGCTAATAAAATTCAAGCCCTTCTTGAACAACAGATGGGGGTGTGGAGTGGAAGGGAGAGTTTAAAATCATCAATATCACCAAAAATATTTTTTGAATGAAAATGCGAGCGAACTGTATTCGAAATAATAATAATAATAATAATTTAATTACCCACCATCTACAAAAAGATTATAGTGAAGCACAACAAAAAAGAAAAAAGATACGAAACTCAAACAAATGCAGGTGAAAAACGACGTCTCATCAATCTGACTTTGAACACTGAATTGTCCCGAATGGTCGACCATTGCTTGGATGGCTCCGGAAGTCCATATTTTTCCAGTCGAGAATTCCGGTATCGCTTGGATATATACAGTAAAAATTTTGCATACTTATATTAGCACTTTCGGAGTTTTTTGCAGTCTCTCACTGTTAGTACATGGGATGCACCTTCAAGGTAGATTACATGTGGCTGGCAAATTGAACGATAAATTGAGGCTAGAGATTTCCTGGAGTAGCGCCCAAGATTCGGCACTACAGACCCGTAAGCACGTTTAATGGCGGTAGTTGTTTGCTTGACGATGGATTGCCTGGTTTTACCGATCGTTTCTGCAATCATGATACCCAGATATCGTAGCTCAGACACTGCAGGGACTGCATGATTGCCGAGGGTCACAGATTCACTTTTAGGTGTGTTGAAGGTTAAAAACTCGCACTTCTCTATATTGATAGAGAGCCCGATAGAAAGAAAGTCACTGTGGAGACGTCTCAGGTTATCTTGTAAGTCAGCTTTCGATCTACTGAGCAGAAGGACGTCGTCAGAGTATGCAAGGCAAGACAGGTCGGTACCGTGAAGTAGAAGGGAGGGCGAGATGCGGTCCAGAATCTTGGAAATCGCATGTTTGAAAATGAGAGGACTAAGAACGCTCCCTTGCCTCACGGCTCTTTTGATTTTGGTGGGTTCTGATGTTCTATCTTTCCATTTGGCAGAAACTATTGAATTTTCATACCAAAATTTCAATGTTTTCATTATGCTTGCACTTACACCACTCAGCAGTAGAGCATTCATTGCTTGCATGTGGTTGACGCTGTCGAACACATATAGAGAGGCGACTTGTTTCTCTCTGAGTCATAAGTATATTAGCAAGAAGGCGATGAGCCTCTGGACAACCGAGACCTTTCTGGAATCCAAGTTGATTATCCCCGAAATCTCCAGTATCCAGCTCGGAGAAGATCACATACTCAAACACTTTGCTCAGGATGCAAGAGACTGTTATGGGTCTGTAAGATTTACAGTCATTGGGATCTTTTCCTTTCTTGGCGATAGAAGTGATGACTCCTTTCAGGAAACTTTTTGGTACAAAACCCCTGGTGATGCACATCTGGAAGATAAGCTGAAGGTGGGAATAGAAACTTTCAGGTAAGTGCTTGAGATGTTTTGTTGTGAGACCGTCACCATCTGTCCCATTTTTTTCTTTGGAAAGTGCCTTTTTGACCGCGATTTTGATCTTTTCCAGGGATATGGGAAAAACACAGCACTGTCCCGAGAAGCGCGCAAGCCAACTGGTGACTTCCTTTTCATACTGGTTGGTTATGGCAAGATTCTCGTCTCCGTATACCGAAGTATAGTAAGAGTGCTAGTCATGCAGCGTCAGGGAAGTATTAGGTGCACGGTCGTCCGGTCTAATTAGACTTCGCCATGATTTCTTGTTCTCAGTGAACTGTTGCCCGATAACACGGTACTTTTTCATCTCAGCTTTGTATTTGCGTTTTTTTACTCCGTTTCAGCTCGAATACAGTCCCGCGTAACGGTCTTCCGCAAGCAATCCAAATGTTTAGCCACATTTTAGCACGTCGTTTAGCCGTCTGGAGTTCGATGGATTCGGACCAAATCGGTTTCTCTGTCCCAATTTTGACTCTTCTTGTGGGAACCGCTTTCGATTCGTCAGCTTTATGAGCGTGGGTAACTTGATGATAGTAAGTGTTGAGTTAAATAGAGGCTGCCATGTTGGAAGGACCAGTACAGAGTAGATGAAACGGAACTTTTATCATACTAAGGACAGAAGCAACAGTGGCAATATATAGGGCAATATTACACTTCTGCCAGTTTTGCTTGTAGACCCACCTTCTGGAACAGGCGTTATTAGTGCTTTGTGCTTAATGCAGGTGGAACGAAATTCCGGCATGGTCACTAATCGGATTGTCAGTACACACTGTAACTGGGAGACCAGGGATGGATGTGGACGAAAGTACATGGTCAATATTTGACGTATGACCACTAGTATGGGAGTACGTAAAATCTAGGGACTTAAAGAAAGAAAAACGAGCAAAAATGGGTTTTTATAGGCCAAATGACGATACTGAAAAAACAAAGCGAATATTTCGAGAGGACAAACGCCTCTCTTCTTCAGCGCGAAACGAAACGATGTATCAATAAAAGCCCAAAAATTAAAAGAATTAAAACCAACTACCTAACAACCATAAAAGCGAGTTATTCGCCAATATCCGCGATTTGCACAAAATCCAAAAAAAAACATGAACTGCCATCGACGGATACTAGCGAGCAACTCATTACAGGATTATTACGAAAGCCGATAAAGGAAAAAAAATTAAAATATTCGCTTTGTTTTTTTTTCAGTATCGTCATTTGGCCTATAAAAACCCCATTTTTGCTCGTTTTTCTTTCTTTATGTGATGTCAGGCCAATGTGGTTTAAGAAATTATCTTCTAGGGACTTCGGCCAGATATTGTAAGAGGTTGGGAGGCAGTTTAGAAAGATATCAGACAGGATATGGTCCTTGATAGGGTCGCAGTTGAGGGCCCCAGATATTAGCCACTTAATCCCACTACGCTCAAGAGACTCCATTGTCCTCCAAGGGCATCTGTTGCTTTTGAGAAATTCATTAGAGAGACAGCATTTTTGTAGTTAGTGGGCATGTATACATTGATGAACTCAATTCCCCTCAGCAGAGACACATAATAGATTACTGCATCTAATCGACGGCTTAGCCGATAGTTCCTTCCTAGCGTATATTGCCAGGCCTCCAGAAGGAAGCCCTGCCGTAGATCTTGCGGGTTGTATGAAGACATCGTGAAACCGGGATCTGTTTAGGAAGCTTGTATTCAGTCCAGAAAGCATATGCTCCTGGATAAACATTACGTCATAAATCTGGAGAAGATCGTCTATGGCCTTTTCTTTATTGCGACAACCATGGATATTCAGACTAGGAGCTTTAAGAGACCTATTCATTGTTTACTCTTGTTTTTCAGAATCTCTCTTAATTTAGGGCATGTTAGGTTGAAGCAGACATGAGATCCTTCGCAAGAAACGCATTTTGGGGTCTTCGTTGCATGGCGTGTCTTTGTTACTAGTGTGAAGTCCAGCACATCTAGAGCATCTGGGACTGTTCTTGCAGTTTTCAATGAGATGGTCGGAGCTTTGACATCTGAAATACTTGCATACAGAGATGTTAGCAATTCGCCCGCATTTATCAAATTATGAGGAGTTTTTTTTAGATTTGGTTAATAGCATTCAAACTAAACTGGATAATTATAACGAGGGGGGTAGCGGGTCGGTGTTTTTTTTTGTTGAGAGTTTAAACATTAATATTTGTAGATTTAAAAAGGATTTTATTTTAAGAGGTGGGCATGGGGGAGGGAGGGCAATTGAATTAAAATATCATTCCAATTTAGAGGGTTGTAGGGGGACACAACAAATCTGTTTCGATGCGAGGCTACAGTGTTTCAAGTATGCATTTTTGATTGCTGCCTATAGACCCCTGCGTGAAAATGCCTCTAAGAAAAATTTGGACAAATTAGCAGTTAATGGGATGGAGGGTTCAAAGTTCCCCGTAGTAGATTTTAATTGTTTAAATGGTCAATTTCCCGTGACATTAAAAGGAATAGATATTTTTGAGCGGGCTAATGGACATTTAAAGATTGGTGTCAAGGTGTTACAGTATGAAACAGTATTTGAGGAGGGTCAGCGTTCTGATAAGAAGGGACTATTATTTCCAACGAGGGCTCCGTCAATTGAATCAGTGGAGCATTGGGTTTGGTTTCTATACACGCCACCCACAGAGCCTGATTCAATTGGACATTTTAATCCAATTACAGATATTAGTAGGGTTTTTGGGGAGGTTAAAAACGGGTGTGTATGCTATTACTGTCCGACATTCCTCTCAAGATTTCGCTCTTATTTAAAGTTAAAGCATCACATGAGACACTGTAAACGTCATGGATACCAGGTTGTGGAAACGGTAAACAGAGATAGAGCAATCTTAAGTTTTAAGAATTTCCAGAACACACTCCTACAGAGCAATAAGATCGCTTTTAAACTGCGAAGCGAAACTCACAGACGTGTACGATTCGTCAAATTCAAATCGTGTTAAAATACTTAAAGCCAAAGGGGTCTCTTACGCTCATGCGCAACGAGATTCCATTAATACCATGCAAGTGTTGGATGTAGTTGAGTCGTTGAGCGGTGAAGACTGCATGCTCGGCATTGGTCAGTGTAATCAAAACAGCGAACGGTGCAATTTCATGCCTTCGTTATATAAACTATCCTATGCTCCTATCACCAGATGACAGATTGGCCATTATAAATCGTAAAATATGTTGGATTTGCAAGGGAGAATTTGATGATGGTGTTGGGAATGGGGGAAGGAAGAAGGTGATCGACCATGATCATTTGTGGTAAGAAATTACATCGGGGGAGAGTAAATTTAGAGGGGTTGCACATCAGTCGTGCAATTTAAACGTTAGACAGCAATATTTCGTACCGGTTTTTTATTAACAATTCCAATTACGACTTAAAGTTTTATTTTACTGGCGTAGGCGCGCATTGCCAAGGGAGGAGTTGTAGATAACGCATGGATAGATGATTCTTTTTCATATAATATCACACCCAAATCATCGGAGAAGCTACTGCTGCTATAATTCATGTGGAAAACAGTTGACAAGGGTAACACGTGCCTGAATAAAATCCGTTTTTTTAGACTCTTTATTTTTCCCCAAATCCTTAACCCAATTGATTCAGGTACAGAAAAACGACAATTTTTGATAGCTTCCCCCTCCTTAAACAGCGCTTCCCCGATGATGAAATGTATGATTTATTAACGTGTAAGGGCATATATATATATGATTATTACAACTCTGCCTCGAGGCTATATGAGGTGTCATTACCACCCATTGAATATTTTTACAATCTCTTACTGAGAGTGAGTGCACCACTAGCGACTATGAATTTGCTAAGAGGGTTTGGGCAAAGGGCGGATGTAAAAATGGGTGGGATTTTTGTAAACTATACTTGGCCAGTGACGTACTCACTCTTCTGGACATTGTATGCAAAAATACGGATAAAATCTATGGGGAATTTGGGTTGGATTTAAGGTATTATTTTTCCACTCCTCATCTGGTGATGGACTTGATACTTAAAATCAGCAAAAAGAAGAAATAGGTCTGATCGCCGATGTGCATTAGCATCTGTTTGTTGAGAGATCGATGAGGGGTGGGTATGTTTTTCACGGGGACCGTATCACAAAAACTGATCCGACCGGACAGCACACCGATGAAAAGTCAGACGCAGTTTTTTTATATGAATTCCCTTTACCCATCGGCAATATCTCACTAGTGTTTACCGTGTGGCAATTATAAATGGTTTAGCAATCCATGTGCTTCGAATTTCCCCAACATTGCTAGCGTTGAGGATAATGGGGCACAGGGATGGTTTTTTTAAATTGACGGTGAAATACCCATGGAAATCCATGTCTCGGTAAAGAATTTTGTTTTTTCCGTGCATACATAGACCGGTGGGTAAGGACTCTCTGACCCCCTGCATTTTAAATTTAGTAGAGGATGGGAATATGCACTGGGTACTTTCAAAACAAAAACTAATTGCTGACCTTAACCCGAAACAGAATATCGTTGTTCATCACGTGCTATTGAAATGGATGGTGTCCAATGGTTTCAAAGTCAAAAAATATTCATAGAGCCCTCCAATTTGATCAAAAGCCTTACATGAAAATGTTTATTGACAGCTTTGTCAGTAAGCATTCACAAGCGAAAACAAAGGTTGAAAAAGAAGTCTATAAACTCATTTTGAACTCAGCCTTCGGTAAAATGTGCGAAAGCGTACGAAACAGAAGTTGATGTGACATTGTAACCAATCCCAAAGATTGTGCTCGAATCATTAGGAATCCAAAATTCACATCGTTCACAATCATAGACTCTGATATGGTGCTCCTATATCGTAAGAAAAGAAACGTTGCTTTAAATAAGAACAGTGCAGGCGGGAGTGCAATAACGGAAATATCTAAAAAACTCATGTTGTCATTTTATTATAATGTGTGCAAGGTACAATGGCCGATTGAGGGACAAGTTAAAGTGTATTACGGGGACACTGATTCACTCCTGTTAAAAGTTAAAATTGAAAATTTATAGAATTATTTGGAAAATGTCGAGTACATTAGCTCACGAATGGACTACACCAACTGG
Source organism: Artemia sinica (assembly GCA_027921565.1). Taxonomy (NCBI): domain Eukaryota; kingdom Metazoa; phylum Arthropoda; class Branchiopoda; order Anostraca; family Artemiidae; genus Artemia; species Artemia sinica. The sequence continues at coordinate 44,248,204 of CM051274.1, forward strand.
AATGAATCCCTCTATCCAGAGCTAGTGAAACGCCAGGCCCCAAATCAATTGTTAAAGTTAAAATCTGAAACGGGTAGCGATCCGATATCCAGTGGTGTGTTTCCTGGGCCGAAGGTATGCTGTGTGGAAACGCACAATAAGGATACCAAACAAGTTTGCAAGGGGGTACCTACACACTTTGTAAAAAATAATTTCGACATGAGTGTGTATAGAAACTGTGTGGAACGTAGTTTAGACCCAAGAGTGAAAGTCATGGCGATTGGCTCTTTACAATTTAAAAAAACTACAAAGTTAGAGTTGAGAAAAACGCCATGTCGGCCATATCGGACAAAGTCTATGTACTTGAGGATGGTGTGAAGGTACTACCACACGGTCACTACCTAATCTCAGACCGAGTTGAATGTGTAGAGTATAGAAAACAACTCGGTCTGAAAAATTAACTTAAATTCTTTAATACTACGAGGTGGGTGGGCGGGTTGTGGGTGGTGATGGGTGTTTTAAATTCTTTGTTTTCTTTTTATCGAAAAATTTTCAATGCTTACAAGGCAGAGCAATTTCTTCTTCATAATTTCTACTTTTTAAAATGATTTAATGCCCCCCTCCGGCCCTGGCCCACCGCAGCGGGCCCCGTGGCGCTTCCCGGCCGCCACAGTGGCCGCCATCGGCCTTCGGCCACCGCAGTGGCCGCCCCCCGGGGGACCCCATTTAAAATTAAAAAAAAAATGAATCAAATGAAACTCAGAGAAGAGAGAAAGTAACAAAATGAAAAATAAAATCAAAAAGGGTGAAAAAACGAGGATTTTGTCAGCCAGTGGCGAAAACCATGAAGATGAAAATATAAGCAAATATTTTGACAAGTAAACTTCGAAAGGTTAGATTTTCGTTTTTTTTCTTTTTTCTTTTTTGTTTAGCACTGAGGACGACTTGGCGGAGGTCCTTGTCGAAATATTTGCTTATATTTTCATCTTCGTGGTTTCGCCACTGGCTGACAAAATCATCGTTTTTCACTCTTTTTGATTTTATTTTTCATTTTGTTACTTTCTCTCCTCTCTGAGTTTCATTTGTTCAAAATTAAAAATATTGTAAATAAAAAAATATGTTGTTATTTAAAGTGTGTATATTTTAATAAATGTTGTATTTTTTATAAATAAATAAATTAAAAAAAAAAGGATATTCATTAAAGTGTTTTTTTCTAGTGCTTATTTAAATAAATGTTGTATTTTTGTTATAAACAAATAAAAAAAGTGATGTTTTTTGTTTAATGTGCTTTTTTCATGTTTAATGTATTATTTATAAAGTGCTATTACTTTTATGTATAATGATAAAAGAAATTATGATTCTTTATTGATTTTGTTCTCATTATTCTTGAACGGAGTAGTAGTAGTAGTAGTAGCACTAATAGGGAAAATATTTAGTCATTAGACATCTATAGTCTACAGTTAGTTGTAGGTGAACTGTTGAAGGGAACATGTATCAGTTTAAAACACCATTCAGATTTTTTCTGTGTGGGCTATCGATGTCAGACAAAACGACACTCTTAACTAAAATAATTAAAAATTGCGATAAAATGTTCGAGGAAAAGCCGAAAAAAATCTACAATTGTCACAGTATTTGGCAGGAGTCATACGATAAAATAAAAGCAATTGCTGTATCGGGTTGGTGCAGATACAATTCATGCAGGGACTTGATGTTTTCAACATTATTGAACCAAACTCTTGGCTGATTATTGACGATTTAGCTGAATCTATTGAACAATGGTCCCAAGAAATGCTACAACTGTTTACCGTTCGCTCTGATCATGAACAGATTTCTGTTACTCTAGTTCTACAAAATCTCTTTCATCAGAGCAAATGTATGTGAACACTTGCATTGAACTGCGCCTACTATATCATCTACAGTTTTGTTTGTGATTCTAGCTCACTAATAACTCTCAATAAACAAATATAACCCGGTGCCCCCAAATTTCTACTTTCAGCATACAATCAGGCAACTAATAAACCCTACGGTTATATCCTATTGGATATTAATTAAAACACACCAGAGGATCTGCGTGTAGTCACAGTATTTTTGACAATGAAATTACAGTATATCTCCCCGTGAACAGTAAAAATACCTATTAGTTGCCATCATGACACTGAAGAAACTACATGAAATAGACATTTATTTTCCGTTCTAAGCACTTCAAAACCTCCACTTAGGAAAGCCATACTCAAACATGGTATTGACAATGATTTCATTAATCTAATATCTGAACTTTGTTTAAATTTAACCGAGGGAAATTTTCAACTGCCAGAAGTAGTTAAGCAACAGGTAAATCAACATCGTTCCATTGTACGTACATCGGTCTGTAAAAAGAAAGGAAAAGAATTTTAAAAGGAAACGTCTTCTTCAGGTGGGCGGTAGCTTTTTCACATTTTTACTGCCGATAATTGCAGAACTTGTAAACAGTTTTCTCTAGATGGCTAAACCCTATAAATTGACTCCAATAGAACTCGCTCTCTCACCCGTGGAACAATTTGAGAACAATTTGAGTAAATTCATTGACAGCGAGAATATCGAGGATGATAAAAAACTGCTTTTACTTCAAGATCCACTTCGCGAATGGACAAACATAAGCCCTATCATGCGAGAGGCCAGTGGTATTGATCACAAAAAAGAGCCGTCTCCTCAGGATTCTTCTGCTATCACTGTGGAGCACATTTAAAGAAGGAGGAGGAATTGAATTCAATAGTGTCGAGCATTGGAAATATAATGCCGCACTCATATCGAGAACAAAGTAAACGACTCATAACATGTCTCATGGAAAGCGGTCAAGATCATATTCAATTTGACAGCAACGGGAAAGGGATTATAATTCAGGGCAAGAGCTATAATCTAGTTGATTTAATATATGATATGACAAATCGTAAAGGACTATTATCATTTGACACTCATCTATACAACTTTCTTAACACATTAAACTTCCCCAAAAGCCTCATTAGCAATAGACAAATTCTAAAAAAAATTAATGAACATGAGACCTGAACACCATTAAAATATGAACATGAAGAAGAAGAAGATTTTAAATCAATCTTGAAAATACTAGGACACCTCGTGGGAACATGATTTGACAATGAGGAGGAGCACACCAAAGATAGCTAGACAAAAGCGAAGACGTATCAAGTCAACGTCACCACCATCAAGCACTAGTATAAAAAGGGGTAGCGGACGTTGCACTACGTGTTTTACGTTCAAAATGGTTGAAGTTTTGAAACGTGTTTATGAAAATATTGGTGAAGCGGGAAGTTTAAGTTCCCCCACCACTCTTTCCAAAGTAACTGGTGTTCACACTAAAAATGTACAAGACTATCTACAAAATGAAACAAGTTACACTCTGCATAGAAATCATAGGCTTCGTGCTAATCATTATCGAAAAACTAAAGCCTCCCCCCCCCCTCATGTAATGCAAGCAGATCTCTTAACTCTAGATGAGATTAAAAGACGTCACAATACACCGTACAAGTACATTCTACTTGCAATCAGTGTTTATAGTCGATATGCAAATGCCATTCTATTGCGTTCAAAGAGAGGTTTTGAAGTTGCTCAGGCTATCGAAAGTATTCTCGAACAGGATTCGTATAAAAAAATTCAAACGGGTCGCAGTAGTGAATTTGTCAGTCCCCATAGTTGCAAATCGTTTGTCCCCATGTTGCAAAAGTACTAATGAAAATATAATGAACTGCTCTATCACAGTCATAGTCCTATAAAGGCTGCATTGGCCGAACGATTGATAAGGACTATTCGACTTTTAATTTCAAGATATTATACATTGAAAATACACCTGCTTTTATTCATGATGTAGATAAAATCATGTTGATTTATAATCAACGACCTCATCGATCATTGTCCAACTCAACCCCAACGGAAGTTCATCATTCTGATCATGATACAATTGATACTCTTCTTAAACAATATTACAATGAAACGATTGTCAAGAAGAAGAAAAAAATTCAATGTTGGTGGTACTGTTTGAATTAATAGAACAACTAATGTTTTTGAAAAGGGTAATTAATTCTGGTCCACAGAACTTTTTAAAGTAGCAAAAATTCTAGAAACCAAACCCATAACTTATCGTTTGCGAGATACCAAAGATGAAGAAATTCTCAGTGGCTTTTATGACTATGAACTACAAACAGTTAAAAATAATAGTGAAATGTAGCAAATTGAAAAGATATTAAAGACTCGTACTCGCAAGGGTAAGAAATAGTTACTTGTTCTTTGGCTAGGATACAACTCTTATTTTTGATTCTTGGATCGGTATTGAAGATATTGACAATGCCCAATGATTTTTATGTAATATTTATGTCCAACGTTTCCGATACTCTCTACAATGACTTGAATAAAACAAGTGATTTTTAGACGAAACTCTCCCCCCACCATTAAACTCGATGACGGGAAGTATGAAGTGGCTCTTGTTGACTGTATTCTAAAGAAATACCTACGACATCCTGAGAAAGGATCGTGTGTATGATATAAAAGTTATACCATTCGATTGGTCACTTTTTTGTTGAGTATGAATGGGTTGAAGCACTTAAATCTAGTGAACATCCACATGTCACATTGAAATATATAGAATATGATAGTACGACAGATTTGTGTCGAGCAATCAATAGACAAATCTCATATCGTAGGAATGGTACATTCCATTTTAATTATTCAATGGAACACGATAGGATTTACATTACCTCACCTGTTGACACTGAAATGATTCATCTCAATGATAATCTGAGAGATGTTCTTGGCTTTAAACAGAATATGATCAATGGGAAAAAACGCTGGCACTGTTAACGGGATGGATCAAGTTATTTTTGCTGATTATCCGCCTGGTTTCACCTCGGACTCTTGCATATTTCTGTATGCATCCTTTGTGGAAACATCGAGAGTTGGTAATTCCAATGTCCCCCTCCTACGTGCTCTTGAACGAAAAACATCTCATGAACTTGTTCATCACTATAATATAAAGCATCTTCAGTATGTTCGTGTAAACACTTCATATTTGGAACTCTGTCAGTTAACATAAGAACTGAATTGGTTGATCCTCTAGCAATAAAAAAAAAGGTTTGGCTGTGATTACATGTCATTTTCGACCTATCGCCGTCGACACCGCCTAAAATGAAGAATAGAAGAATTCCATTTGTCTGTCCTGATATCAATTGCTATGTTGATGTTCTGAGTCCACGTCAAATAGGTCATGGATTGGACTACTACAAGGGGTGTACTACAATGTCTGGCTATGGTCTTGGTAGCTGATTTGCTAGGCTATTTCGTTCTGCACTACCCCTTTCCAGAAAATATCTTGTACCTGCTGCATCAAATGTTGCTGCCTCCACACTACAGGACTGGGGGTAGGGTAAAAATTCCCACGAGAGTGTTAAGGAAAATATTAGATCTTCAGCAAGAGCCATTGGTGAGCAATTAAAATCTCAGCAAAATGGGAAGGGATTGAAAACTATGCGTGCGCGTCATTCACTCATCAGTCTCTACCCAGGCGGGAAGCGAAGGACATCAACAAGTACTTTTAGGAATAAAACAAAGAAGACCAATAAGAAGAAAAAGAAAAAGATTGTTAGATCAAAGAAAGATTTCTTCTCTTAAGATGACTTATCTCCCCCACAAGGAATCACATCCATCAATCAGTTCCTCATTGAATCTGTTCAATGCTGAAAATGTTGATGTCAGTGTCAAGTATGGCTACTATGAACACTTTCATCCCCAACAACCCCTCTCGGAAAAGATACACTTTCAGATATTTTCCAATGAAGACTATTAAATACATTCTTAGACCACACTGGCTATACATGACAAATGAAAACTCAGAGAGGAAAGAAACTAACAAAATGAAAAATAAAATCAAAAAGGATGAAAAAACGAGGATTTTATAAGCCAGTGGCGAACCATGAAGAGGACAAAATATAAGTAAATATTTCGACAAGGGCCTCCGCCAAGTCGTCTTCAGTGCTAAACAAAAAAAATTTGTTCCCGTAATCATATAAATTCTGAATTAAATGATGTCAAGGATATTCTTTTCTGCAATGGATACCCAATCAAACTTATTGAAAATATCAAAGATAGACGATTAAAAAAGATAAAAGAACAAAATAGGGATCTTGTACCCCTTGATTCAGTTACCCCGGCAATTGAGAAAAAAACTTTCATTGATTTACCATACATCCCGAAACTTGGCGATAAACTTGGAAAAATTTTTAAAAAACATAATCTCTCTGTTTCTTTCAAAACCGAACAAAAAGTTGAACACTTTTTCAACTCAGGAAAGGATAAAACTGACCCTGTACTGGGTAGTGGTGTCTACAGAATCCCATGTTCTTGTGGGAAATTTTACATTTGGTAGGACCCATCAACAACTAGGTGAACGTTTGCATGAGCACAAAACTTCAATAGATAAGTCCCTGAGATTAAAAAATAACAATGACAACTTTGATTCGGCATTGGCTTCGCATATTTTCGTAAATCCGACCCATCTAGTTATTTTTGACGAGGCATCCTTAATATCAACTGTAAATGGCGTACCACAAACTTTTAAAGAGGTAATTGAGATAAAAAAAATATATGAATCAAAATATAGCAATAAATAGAGATATTGGAGATATTTCATTAAGCCCAATTTACGACAGTTTAATTTTGAAGGACTCAATCAATATTTTCACCCGATATAACTTAAAAGAACCTATTTGCATATCTAATGAAAAACGAAAATGTAGACCAGCTAAAACTATTGCAAAGCAAAAGATTCTTGCCTAATCATCTTGGTAAATTCTTTTTTCATTGATTCTTGCCTGGTTTTTATTCAGTGTCTGTTCTGTCTTTGTAGGGTAAACTTCGATAGGTTAGATTTTCGTTTGTTTTTTTTCTTCCCTTTCTTTTTGTTTAGCACTGAGGACGACTTGGCGGAGGTCCTTGTCGAAATATTTGCTTAGATTTTGTCTTCTTCATCGTTCGCCACTGGCTGATAAAATCCTCGTTTTTTCACCCTTTTTGATTTTGTTTTTCATTTTGTTAGTTTCTTTCCTCTCTGAGTTTCATTTGTAATGAAGACTATTTCATTGATTTGTCATCAACATTTATTGATTTAAATATTGTGGTGAAGAAAAAGTCAGATAATACAACTCCAACTGCTGCCGATTGTCTATCCTACGAAAACTGTATTCTACACAACCTGTTCAAACACATTAATGTATTTATTAATGGAACATTGGTGAGCACTAGCAATAGTTTATCCAACTATGCACGCTACATACAATTTATGATGATGACACCAAAGGCATATAAGGAGTTGAGAGGACAGTCATTGGGCTATGAATATCGATCAGGTGTTGATACTGACGGTGAGTTGACTACTGCAGTGTCCCAGGAGTATCATTTAGTTGGAAAATTTAATCATTAGATATTCAATATATCCCAATGGTTACCCCTCAATGTCAAGATTGACATAAAGTTGCAACTAGCTACATCGAATTTCATTTTGAGAAAATACTTCCTGCAGCACCCGATGCAAATGTCATTATCATATCGGCAATTCTCCATGTCCGAAAACAACAGGTTATGAGCTCTGTTGCTTTGGCAGTGGAAAAGCTAAGAGCCAATGACAACATTATTAAACTTCTTGTCCCCCATACGATCACCAATCAACGTCACATTGCCACCGGGTCTCGTAGTTATACCGATTCATCATTTATCAATGGAGAAATCCCATCAAAACTCACTTTTGACTTTGTGAAGAGGAGCAGTGCCGTTGGGTCCTGGACTGCATCCCCCCATGATTTTAATTTTTTTGGTCTATCTAGCCTTGTGTGCAAAGTGAATGGTATTCCACTGTACACTCTAACATTTGATAAAAAATCCTATAGAACTCTGTATGAGTTGACCATGCAATCCCTAGATCATTACTTCCAACTATTTGAAAATGGAATAACCGATTCAATGTTTTCAAAAAATCATGGTATAATTGTTTTAGACCTGTCGGGACCCAGGATATGAGCATAGTACGAACAGGGAATGTACGTTTAGAGTTCACATTTGCCGATGCTTTGACTGAGAGTATCACGCTAATATCATTGAGTCAATTTGAAACCTATTGGGAAATCACCACCCGACGGCAGTGTTCTACTAGACCTAGCACCATGAACACAAACCAAATAATCAGCGTATTTAGTATGGATCCATACATGTCCCAGTACAAGTCCTATTGCATACCATCGGACTTCATTGAAAAAATTCCAAGTGTTAACAATACCCTAATCATTGTTAATAGCAGTCCATCGACTTTGAAGACAGGCCATTGGCTATGCATCTTTCAAACAGCGAAGAAAATTGAATTGTTTGATCCTCTTGGCCTATCATATAAATTCTACACTCCACATATCAGCAACTTTATTGAGAGCAGTGGGAAAACTATTATTCAAAATCAAAAGAGAGTACAGGATTTAACTACTAAGACATGCGGCTTTCATTCACTACTCTTTTTCATGTTCAGATGTCGTGGCTATACCTATAAGCAGTTTCTCAGCATTTACGTTGACTTTCCTCGATTGAATGACTTTATAGTGGAAAATATACATACAAGCGTTTTTTAATATTGATTTTAGTGCCCTACGAATCAAATGTTCTAAAAATGTATGTGAAATTGTTTATTAATAAAAATAATGTATATACATGATAAAAAACGACTTTTTTACTCTTTAGATTTCATCTTCTACTGCGTATAGGTACTTGCCGAGAACAACTAATGCAGTTAGATTATCTGAATTCACGGTATACTGATCCTGATGTGCTGCAATGTCAGGGTCACATTTTCTACAGTAGAGTGTAATTTCACTCTTATCATATCTCTTTGTATAGTCAATGATACTATTCTCAGTCATTTTGTAGAACTCGCATGTTTCAATTTGCTTATTTGAAGCAATGTCACAAACAGTGTCCTCAAGTGACGAATCACATTCCGTCACAGCCAAATAAAAATCAGTGCGCTTATAATCATAGTAGCCATTGTCTTCACAACGATGACATAGAAGCCATATTCTTTTGTTACTCCAACAGCTGAATCGCTGACCCGGCTCCTCCTCCCAGAACAATTTTAAGTCACGAAGATACCAATCTCTTAGCAATAAACTAAAATAACGCTTAGGATTCTTTCCAATCATTCCAGGATATGTATTCTCCCACTGATTACATTTATCATAGTGGCAATTCGAGCATAGGTGCCCTCTAGGATGAGAGTCACACATCACTTCAAGACAGGAATTACAACCTTTAATTTGTACAGCATATACTCTATGCAATTTAAACGGGTTGCATAATCTGCACTTTTCATCATACTCATCAATCATTGTACAATTCTCACATGATGACCAGCTACCCAGTGTGTGCATGCATAGTGGACATGTGTGGAACATTTTTTCAGGTGTTGACACTCTTACTGCCAAAATTAAACTGAGCTACTATCAACAAATTGAGTGGGATAGAGAGAGAGAGAGAGAGAGAGAGGAGTAAATCATCCTTGAACACCATCCTTCTCATGAAGAAAGTCCTAGACTTCTAAGCTAGTGTTTAAAGGCATATCCACAATACTATTTTGTCCTGTTGTGATTAAAATATCTTCCTTTGAATAGATAACTCAAGAAAATCATCATCTAGAATCAACGTTTTTTTTCCATAAACACAAGATTCCCCATGATTCGCTCTTTCTCAAATCTATCCATTTCTTAGAGTCCTAACACTCTCACAACCAACTTCAGACTAACCAGGATTCTTTTTTCTACTCTAAAAAATATACGCTATAAATATAGCGTATATTTTACGCTAAAAATATTACACTATATATTAAAAATTTTACGCAATATATGTTAAAAATATAGAACTGAAATGAATTATTATTATTGTTATTATTATTATTATTATTATTATAATTATTATTATATGAAATGTATTATTATTTTTTTAATCCCGAACACATTTTGCATCGAAGGAGTAGTCGTAGAAACCACGGAAGGAGCTCATTCGACGGGAAATCGAAAGTAATAGTGCCTTTTTTAAGAATCAAAAGTGAATGAAGAGTAAAGAGGCCCTCTATCACGCCTTTTTTCTCACAAACACATTTGATCAAAATTTAGAGATAATTATTTTGTTTAACATAGTTTAAATGTCTAGTAACTGTACCTCGTGGGATGAACCTGCCCCTCCCCAGAGCCTCTAGGGCAAGGGCTGTAAGTTATACAATTCATCCATTGTTTACACCTGAATGCCAAGGGCCTTCAGGTAAGACTTTGAAGAAATGTTGAGGGGAATGTTGAACTAAATCAAAACACTCTATGCGAGTGAAGGATATCCGAAGGGTGTATTGCAGGAATGCTTTATAGTTCCAAGTCGGAAATTTCAGGGAATGATGAGGGGGGATGGTCAATTAACCAAAAAGCAAAATGTGCTGTTACTACTACTGCTAATACAACTATTTTTGCTACTACTATTGCTCCTACTACTGCTTCTATGACTTCTACTAAGACAAAGGCTATGGGTATGAAGGCGAAAATTTCAGGGAATAGCGAAAGAGAAGTTGAACTAAATCAAAGCACACTAAGTACATGTGAATTGTCAAAAAGGGAATTTCCCAGGAATATTAAGTTGGAACTTTCAGGGAATAATGAGAAGGTTGATCAATTGATCAAAGACCAATCAAACACCTTTGGTCCTCAGTTTCATTGATTATGAGCAAGCGTTCGATTCTGTTGATAGAAGAGCTTTAGTAAAGGTTTCATCCTTGTATGGTATACCAGACAAATACATAATGTGATTAGTGCTATGTACGAGAATAACACTGCTGCGGTTAAGGAAGGATATGAGGTTAGCAGCTGGTTTTGTATTTAATCAGGAGTTAAGCAGGGTTGTGTTCTATCCCCCTTTATATGGATTATTTTTTTAGACTTTGTTTTAAGGAGCACAGGAAAGGCAATGGGAGACCACGGAATCAAATGGAGAGGACAAACTCTCCTGGGCTTGGATTATGCTGATGATTTAAAAAACCTAAATGAAGTGTGAGAAAAATGAATGAAGTTTTAGAGGTTTTGCGAGTTCAGGTTGCTAGAATTGGTTTGAAAATTAATGTTAGGAAGACTAAGTCACTATGGCTAGAAATAAGTGAAGATGAAAAGGTGACGTTGGGTAATGAAAAGATTGATCAGATGGGCCGCTTCACTTACCTTGGTAGTATTATTAGTAAAAATGGCGGGAGCAGTGAAGATGTTAAAAGTGGAATACCCAAGGCTCAGGGTGTTTTTTCAAAGTTAAAAAAAAGTATGGAAGAATAGGAAGATAAGTCTGCAAACCAAGACTAGAATATTAGAAGCGACAGTGATGACAGTGGTCAAATATGGCTCTGAAGCATGGACGCTCTGAAAGCGTATGAAGATTTGCTAGAAGTTTTCCAGAGAAATTGCTTAAGGATTGTTCTGGGTACCCGGCTGACTGACCATATTTCAAACAATAGTGTATACGAAAAATATGGCTCAATACCGCTCTCAAGGGCTATAACGAAAGAAATGTTGAGGTGGCTAGGGAACATTGTGCGGATGAAGGATGACAGATTACCGAAGACTGTTCTTTTCGGCCAGCCGTCTAGGGCTAAACGGAAAGCAGGTCGTCCCTGTCTGGGGTGGGAGGACGTCATAAAGAAAGATTTAAAGGAAATGGGAACTTCGTTGGCGGGTGTAAAAGGGAGGTTTTGAATAGACTGGGGTGGAGGAGGAGCGTGCGTAGCTGTGTTGGCCTCAGGCGGCTTGGTGCTGCGGTGAGTTGTTAGTAGTAGTAGTAGTAGATCAATTGACCAAAAGGCAATATTTTCACACTATTACTACCACTACTATTACTACTACTACTGCTACTACTACTACTATCGCTACTACTACTACTACTACTACTACTACTACTACTACTGCTACTACTACTACTACTACTACTACTACTAATATTTACTACTACTATACTACTACTACTACTACTACTACTACTACTACTGCTGCTGCTACTGCTACTACTACTACTAGTACTACATCTACTTCTTCTACTACTTCTACTACTACTGCTACTACTTCCCCTACTATTGCTACTGCTACTACTAATAAAGCTAAGGTCAGTAAGGTGAAAGTTTCTGGGAATGTTGAGAGGACTTTAAACTAAATTAAAATACACCATGTACATGCAGGCTGTTAAAGACACTTATCAGTAATGTCCGAGAAAACGGATAGGGCATTCAGTAGAAAACTTTTAGCGTATCTTGAGCGAGAAGTTGAAAAAAATATATGGCGTCATTTGTATACTGCTACTAATGCTATTATTAATACTACAACCATTTCAATTGTTGAAGCTAAGGGTGTTAAGCTGAAGCTTTCAAAGAATATTTGGGCGGATTTTGGACTAAATTAAAACACACTATGCGCGTTTAGATTGTCAAAATGGTGTATCAGCAGTATATCAGGTACGGCTTAGAGTATTAAGTTAAAACTTTCAGGTAATGTCGAGAGGCATGTTAAACTAACCAAAAGACACTATGTGCTCAATACTACTATTGCTACCACTACTACTGATATGACTAGCACTTCTACTAACGGTGTTGGTATTAAAATAAAACTTTCAGGGAGTATTTAGAGAGATGTTGAAATAAATCAGAAAACACAAAATGCATTCAGTCTGCAAAAAGAGTGTATGAGCAGTTTCTCAGGAATGGCTTAGAGCATGCAGTTAAACTTTTCAGGGTATGTTGAGAGGGATGTTGAACTAAGCAAAAGGCACTGTGCTACTATGGCATACTGCTACCACTGCTGCTGCTATTACTACTACTGCTACTGCTACAGATATTCAGCATTCAACTATTCAAAACTTTCAAGGAATGTTTAGGGGATGTTGAACTAAATTAAAGCACGTTATGTGCATGCAGGTTGTCAAAATGGCGTATCGGCAATATTCCTGTAATTGCATTGAGCAGTGGTTCTCAAACTTATTTCGACACTGTACCCCTTTTTACTGACAAAACGTTTTTAGGGTACCCCTTCTCAGTTACCAGTATTAAGTTAACTCTAGCTAAAATATAAATAAAATTGGCAGTCCTAGAGTTAGAGGGTTGTTTTTTTTGTTGGCTGGCCGTCTACCCCTAAAAAATTTTTCGTGCCCCCAAGGGGTACCCGTACCACAATTTGAGAACCACTGGCATAGAGTATTACGTTGAAAGTTTAAGGGCATGTTAAGAGGGATGTTAACTAACCAAAAGATACTCTATGCATACTGCTACTACTACTGTTACTTTTGCTACTTCTGCTGCTACTACTACAGAGGCTAAGGCCATTACTACTGACATTATTTGCATATAGACTGCCTCAATAGTGTATAGTAAAACATAAGGTACGGCTTTGACCATCAAAGTGAAACTTTCAGAGTATATTGAAGTGGATTTTGAACTAGCCAAAAGGCACTGTATGTATACAACTACTGCTCTAACTACCACTACTACTACTGCTACTACTACTACTACTAATACGACTACTACTATGACTACTACTACTACTACTACTACTGCTACTACTACTACGACTTCTACTACTATTACTACTACTATTACAATTACTATTAACTACTACTATTATTACTACTACGACTACGAATACTACTACTACTACGACTACTACAACTACTGCTACTACTGCTACTACTACTACTACTACTACTACTAATACTACTACCACTACTACTACTATTACGACTACTCCTACTACTGAGGCTAAAGATATTAAGGTAAACTTTTAGGGATCATTTAGGCGGAGTTTCAATTCAACCAAAACACACTACGTGTATGCAGGTTATCTAAAGGGCATACAAGCAATATCTTAGGAACGGCTTAGAGTTTTAAGTTGAAACTTTTAGGGCATGATGAGGGGGATGTTAAACTAACTAAAAGACAATGTGTACATGTTACCACTATTGCTACTACTGCTGCTGCTGTGTGGCTGGTACTTCTAGTGAGTTTAAGGATATTAAGGTGAAACTTCTAGGGAATATTTCGGGAGAAGTTGAACTAAATCAGGACATATAATATGTACTCAGGTTCCTAAAAGGGCGTATGAGTAATTTCTCAGGAACGGCTTAGAGAATTACATTGAAACTTGTAGGATATGTTGAGATCGGTATTGAACTAAATATAAGGTACTCGGATACTACGGCATACTGCTACTGCTACTACTGGTGCTACTTCCGCTACCACTAGATCTTTTATTAATACTACTACTTCTGAGGGTAAGTCCATTAAAGTGACACTTTCAAGGAAGGTTTAGGGGGATGTTGAACTAAATCAAAATACACTATGTGAATGCTTTCTTATTTTTTTAATGATTCCATTTCTGTTCTGTTTGCAGATAAAGAGGGTGTATTCATTTCCACTTTTGAAAATTTTAAAACAAAAGAATCTAATCTTGAAATGATATATTTTAGGAGGTAAAAGTACCTTAAATATCAGTGCAAAAAATTGACTGCAAAAAAAAACGAGCAATTGTTTTAAAGCGACTAAATAAAATAGAGTTTTTCCAAATTTATGAGGAGGGGGGCAAATGACCCCCATTGACTACTACTACTACTACTACTACTACTGCTACTACTACTACTACTACTACTACTACTACTACTACTACTACTACCACTACTACTGCTACTACTACCACTAATACTACTACTGAACTAAATAGAAAGAGCTTAAGTGCATCTAGGTTGTCAGAATGACAGATGCAACATCTTAGGAACGAAAAAGTGAATTAAGTATGAACTTTCACGAAACTTGAAGGGGGTATAAAACTAAATCCAAATAAAGTATGTGTATCCAGATTGTCCAAAGAGTGTCTTTGCAACATCCCAGGAAAAACTCAGGGTATTACGTTGGATCTTCAGAGTATGTTTTTGGGGATGTTAGCAGACAATATGTGCATATATTTTTGTCCTAAGGGCATACCTACGGTATCTCAGGAACGGCTCAGGATAACTGTCAGTGCATTATAGTGGGAAACGGAACTAAATCAAATTGCTTTATGTACATCCAAGGTTGTCAAAACTCAAAAGAGTGTATCTACAGTATCTCAGAATTAGTTAGGAGAGTTAATTTGAAACTTTCATGAGATATGGAGAGGGACATATGCTTAATACTGTTCTATACTCAATAATGTTACATGCTGGGGGTAAGCAAGTTTGGCGGTTAATCAGATTTGACATTTTCACACTGATGATAAAACTGCCAAAAATTATTTACTAGGCTTTTCTCAAGGCTATCAGCAGAGTAGTTTTTATCATCAACTCACTTTAATTCCTGTGATGTACCTTGCCCTGCTTGTACTCCTTTCTTGATCAGCTAGTGAAATTTCTTATAAATTATCTTGGAACTTTAAATGAATTCAGATACGATCCTTAGGCGTAATACGGAAGGAATGTTAATTTAGATAGATTAAAGCCAAAGAAACCCAGGTTTGCCGCATTGCATGAGGCAGCTAAACAGGCTCTGCTAAACTATTATTTCATTTGAACTTAAAGCGATGAATTGAAATGAATAAAAAGACTTGCTAACTTATGTATAAATTATTTCCGGTTTGAAATGAATGTATAATTAAAATATACTAGTGACTTCGTTTTCTTTATTTCAGTGATCTTTTCTGGATTAATACGTTTTTTTTTTAACTTTCTACCTTACAATAGGCCAACGACTCCAGAAGAGATTACCAGTTAAAATTTACTTTTGATTTTTATTTCCCTTTGAGCTCTGAGCTCTTTTCTTGTAGTTCTGCTGGCTTCTTAACTTCCAAGAGGTGACTATGAAATATAAATGAATTATTAACATAATGTTAACGGTGATTTCGTTTTCTCCAAGTGGGGATTTTTTTTTTTTTTTTTTTTTTTTTTTTTTTTTTTTTTTTTTTTTTTTTTTTTTTTTTTTTACAGCTGTATATTTTTTTAGACTGAAAAACTGTCACCGGAACAGAATGTTTTTATTTTCAAAATTGTTATGAATAAAGTAAAAAAACCCAGAGAAATCTGAAATAATTGTGAATCTTAGTCCGAAACTTGGAAAATTGAAATGGCAAACAGTAATAAAAAGGCATCGTCTCAAACCTACAATACATTAAGTTTTTGGGAAATATTCTGTGGTCCAATCTCAAAAGATTTCTTTGGGGATAATAGTCTGCGGACTAGAGGCAAAGATCCGTAAAATAAGCCTAGGTTACATATAGTAACAGGGGCAAATCGAAAATCTATTCTTAAATTTATTTTAAATTTTGACATTAGAACCTTTCGACAAGGTTCTATGACTGAATATACTATATTGTTTTATGTAATACCAATATATTTAACTTTTTTTTTTCGAACTAATATTTAAAAATTGAAGGTGTTGCTGTATCCTATTCAAGATCAAGTTCACATTTGTCCCTTTAAATCCGTTGAGGATCTTCTAAAAAAAAAAATATAGAATCATATAAAATGCTTCTATTTGGATATTTAGTATCAAGGAATATTGATCATGATTTACTGACAGATGAATATCGATCAAGGAATACTGATAGATGAAGTGCCTGTCCCTGACATTAATTAGCTGCTAAACTACTGAGAATAAAAGCTAGAAATTTTATAAAAATAATTTTGAAAAAATCAGAATAAAGATTAGTCATTAAAATGGTCATTGAAAAATATTATAAGAAAACCTGACTTAGAATGATATCACTAATTTGCCCTTTCTTACCTAGGATTTCATCTAAGATGGCTGAGTTCTATATGGCCGTAATCGAAATCTATTAAAGTGACAGTAATAGGACTACGTGCAAAAGAGCCAATTGTAGAAACCTCTCAGGGTGGCGGAGGGCTTGAGCGGTTGAGCACAGCAGGGGAGTCCTGAGCTGCTAAGTAGGCTTTTTGCCATATATATGTTTATAATATATATGGGAATAAGAGTATGTGCTCTTGAGGCTCAACATCGAACATTTCAATCACAATTTCATCAGTTTTTATCTGCTTAGGATTTCAATAAGGTATACCATGTTTATCTTTCTGGTAAACATGTCTACTAAGGCTCAGTTTTCAAATGGACTGCTTACATAATAAATTATCCTCACTTATTGCAAAGTACGCATTATGTCACCCCTTGAGACCTATTTCTGTTGAAATGTCAGACGTTGTAGAGCCCCAGGATCATAAGAGCACAAAAAGCCGTTTTGGTGCCCGCTGGCCCGAGTCTTTACTAAAAAAAGACACTCAATTTTTACTATCTAATTTATGTGACCCAATTCGTTATGATTGCTCGTTTTGCATAAGAAGGGGATCAGATCAAACAGTTCGTGGTAATGAACTGTACGTAAGGAGCGTCCCGGCTCAATAGTAACCGAAACTCTAAAAAACAGAATTTTGATACCAATAGATACATTAAATTAAAAGCTTCATCAAGTTCAGTCTTAGCCATCAAAAGTTACGAGCCTGAGAAAATTCGCCTTATTTTCGAAAAAAGAGGAGAACACACCTTAAGTCATTGAACTTTAATGAAAATCACACCATCAGATTCAGCGTATCACATAGCCCTACTGTAGAGTTTTCAAGCTCCTATCTTCAAAAATGTTGAATTTTGTATTTGCCAGACGAAAGATCACTAACGCGTGTTTATTTGTTTTTGTTTTTTTTGTTTTTTTTGTTGTTTTTTTCCCCAGAGGTGATCGTATCGACCCAGTGGTCCTAGAATTTTGCGGGAAGGCTCATTCAAACGAAAAATTAAAAGTTCTAGGGCCCTTTTTATGTGACCAAAAAAATTAGAGGGCAGCTAGGCTCCCTCCGACGCTCATTTTTTCCAAAGTCAATGGAGAAAATTTTGAGATTCCCATTTTGTTCAGCATAGTCAAAAAATCTAATAACTATGTCTTTGAGGACGACTTAATCCCCCACAGTCCCCGGGGAAGGGCTGCAATTTATCAGCTTTGCCCATTGTTTACATATAATATTGGTTATTGGGAAGTATAAAGACGTTTTCAGGGGGATTTTTTCTGGTTAGCGGGGGTCGGGGGAGGAGGAGGTTACTACGGGGATCTTCCATGGTGGAATTGTTTATGGGAGAAAGAGAATTTCCATGAAGGGGGTGCTGGATTTCACAGCATTATTAAAAAACAATCAGAAATTAAATGAAAAAACAATTTTTTTCAACTGAAAGTAAGGAGCAACATTAAAACTTAAAACGCACTGAAAATATTACGTACGAGGGGTTCTCTCTCCTCCATAGCTCACTCTTACGCTACGTTTTTTTTAACTTTTAAAAGAGGTTATTATTCTAATTAAACAACCTTTGTGATTCAGGAGTCTTTCCTAAATAACTGGAACAAAAATCAAACTTAGGTTATTATAAGGTTATGATTAATTAAAAAAATAAAAATAATGTGATTATTTCGTTGTAATTATGCATGTAAGGTGAGCCAAATCCGAAACCTGTATTAATTCAAAAATGTTCGGAAATTAAATAAAAACAAAAAGTTTTTTTTAACTGAAAGTAAGGAGTAAAATTTAAACTTAAAACAAACAGAAATTATTCCATATATGAAAGGGGCTGTCCCCTCCTCAACGCCTCGCTCTTTACGCGAAAGTTTGACTCTTTCTGATAACTTTACTTTTCAAAACAATAAGAAATTTTATCGTAAAGAGCGGGGCGTTGAGGAGGGGAAACATCTTTCATATTTGGAGTTATTTCTGTTTTAATTTCGCTCCTTACTTTCAGTTAAAAATAAACTTGTTTTTCTTATTTAATATATACAAAAGCCTCAAAGTCGCATACCACTTTTGTAGACTACCCAGTTCCGTGAGCTGTGATAAGGCTCATTCGAGAAAAAAATCTTTCGAAAGAGGTCAAAAGTCAAGAATAAATCCAAATTAAATCCAATGTTGGACTATATATCCGTTCATCCGTCCTTTCTTTCTCTCTGAAACAGATCGCTCCTTTTACCCTCAATCCTAATGAAGTTAAGGCTCGCCTTATAGGTTTACTGGACATCTGAGAGAAAGCATCGATCTTCTGATCAGAAGCAAGAATGAATCTTTTTTAGGAATATTAACCGACAATGCTATGCTTGACAATCTTCTCGAGTTATCTATCTTGCATGGGATGGAACCTTGTTCTAGCGAGGTCGTAAACCAGGTTTTGCGTTTCCAGCCAATTGAGGAATTTTCCAGGTTATTTCCTGGCTATTTCCTGAATTATAGGTTATGTGCATGCAATGACAAATGACCTTAAGTCAAAAAAACTTGATGAAGTCAAATAAAATTTAACTCTTATTGACAGGTGTCTGCGAACAATAATACAAGGATACAATAAAAATTATACAGCATACAATATACAATATAACTGTAATAATGCAACTATACAACCGGATTTACTTTGTTATACAATTCTATGCGTCTTGTTATATAATTTACAAATAACAGTTCAATAGGATAAATCATTTTATTTGACAGTGAAGCAACAACAAAAATCTGGAAATTTCAGTCACATATATAGTGGCTGTCATCAGCATATAAACTAAAACAATACGAATAAACCCTGACATTTATACAAAATATCATATTAATTACATATTTTTAACTTTCTTGTTTTCTTCAAAGCACTTACAGATGCTAATCTTGACGATTTAACAGTTTCTGGCCCATTGACTTTATTTTTATGTGAAGGTTTATTATCAGGTAAACAAAGGTGAATGGTATTGATAGAAACTAAATTTATTTTGTTTGACTGTAGTAAATTATCAAAAATTGAATTTAAGCTAAATTCACCTACATCCTTGTTCAAAGTCAGGTTTTTGAATAAGACTTTTTTGTCCAGGAAATTGTCCAGCATTGACGTTATACGAGGTAATCAAATTTTATCATAGATTCTGATGTTGAAGCAATCAAATTTTTAAATTTTGGTTAGTACTTCCTACATAGGAGCTTCCGCAAGTACATAGGATCTGAAAGACATGCTCCACTCTGATGCTCCAGTGAAGTTCGATCCTTTCCAGAGTTCAGAAAACTACTTAAAGTATTGCTATGTTTTAAAGCTAACTTTAAACCATTACTTTGTAAAATACCTACGTTATACAATTTATAAAATTCCAGAAGAATTGTCTAAGGGTAACTTTAAGTGGTAATTTGGCTGACTGTAAGTAAAAAAAAAACAATTTGGAAAGTTTTTTCACAAAAATTTTTCAAAGAAAATAAAGAGCTACACTAAGCCAAAAATGGACAGACATAAAATCACATAATATTTCAAATTTCAAGCGTAAAAACGACCATGCATCATAATCAATAAATACATGATACCCAAGAAAGAAAATTGGAATATTATGGGATCTACTTGGGTTAGTTTGTACACCGTAAAAGTGAAAGAAGGTGTATGAATTAAACCCGCTCTGATTGGACAGTTGCCAGTCCAAATTATTCTCAGCATCGTACTATTTATAAAACTTTCGGTACTTACCTGTTATAGTGTAAGTAGTTGGAATATAAATTCGAGAAGGCTTTTCCGTGTGTCTCATTTCTTAGAGATTTGGCCATTTATGTGTCAACGAGAGAGGTCAAGGGGGAGCTTTCGGGACTAAGGCTAGTCGTGAGAAACGGTTCGTTCCCAGGCCAGTAGAACAGCCAATCGCTGGGACTTCCGATTCTAGTGAATTGGGACCAAGTGTTCGCTTTCGTCTCAGTAGTTTGTTCTTCTGCTACCTTATTGTCACTCTCTGTGTATTCTCATGTTATTAAATAAAGACCATATACCGACATTAACGATTTTGACTATCTTTGAGAATTTAGGTAAACCGTTACATCAGCCATATAAAAGGCATATTCACAAAGAAGCTAGAGAGCGGTTTACAAGAGCGACCACACGACATGTTGGAATTGTAATACTTTAGTAGCAAAATTATGGAAAATACAACAGAGAATTAAGGCAAGCAGGCCACCCAGAACGTTCTATATTAAATACCTAAGCTAACCTAACCACCTCTATATATCAAACAATTAATTAAAATATACCTAGATAGTTCTTTTTCTCGCATGGGCTAAGCTATTTATCTTTTTGTGGAGACAGAAAAACCGGTTTCATTACAGATGAAGAACAAAACGGGGTCGCTATAACACGTAAATACCGAACTTTCTATTGCTTTCACAGCTTAAATATTATCTTTTTCCGTTGATAGAATGCATCATCTCTTTACTCTTTTTGGCTAATAATCCAAATCCAATTGACCAGGCGTTAGCACGACATTGCTAATCCTAATTTTTGGCAGATCTTCAGTTGTAAAAGCAAATTGAGCTATTTCTGACCCTCTCTTTGGAAAATTGGAGATCATTTTTCATTCCTTACTGTAATTTGTTTCTCTGTTTAGAAAGCTCCCAAGGAGCCAAGTTGAAAGAAGGAGATGTTTCTTTTTCTCTTATCTCTTTTTTTGTTGCTTTTTGGGACTATAAGGAAGCCAGGAAAACTTTCTTTATTTCTTCGCTTGCATAATGAATAAGATAGTCTGAAAATAGAAAGCGTTAAAGTATACGAAAGAGAGGTTTTAGTGACTGGTATATGGGAGAGGAACATTTTGCAAAAAGATTGTTTATATAAGAGTATTAGCTGGTTATTATTTGTTCTTTTGTGGAGAAAAAGTAAACATATTAGTTTAGGTTCTTTTCATGTGTGAGATTTTTTTTTTTTTTTTTTTTGGGGGGGGGGGTAAGTTTTCTTATAAAAAGCCTGAGAGGCTTTATACGATTGATAAATATTAACTTTTAGTACACTTACACTCGCTTAAGCATTACAAAATCCTTCATCCAAAAAGGTAAAAAAGGGAAAACTGAAAATGAAAAATGAAAGACATTAATAAATTTAAAGAATGAGCTATAACGGGAGCTGAGAAGTAGGAGCAGTAGTAGGGAGAGAAGAATTAAGAGGCTTTTACACGAGGAAGGGTAAGAATAAATAGCAACGAAATAGGTTTGTTATTTCCTAGTTCGTATAATTATGCTATCTACATGCTATTTTTAATACATCATGGATAAAAAACCTCACCAGGACTAAGAAGCAGCAGCAAAAAAGAAGAAGGAAAAACTAATTATACTGATCAACAAACATTCATTTTTAGCACACTTGTTCTGGGTTAAGGTTTACATAAGAGCCCCAGCCTCACTAAAAAAAAAGAAAAAAATAATAACTGAAAACAAAAGAGTAAAAAAAAAAATTAAAATTCGTCAGTAAGGAAAAGAATGAGACTATCATCGCGATTGGGAAGTATGTGCAGTAATAAGAAAGAAGGATTAAGAGGTTTTCACTTAATGAGGTTTAAGAGGTTAACTTAAGAGGTTTTCACACAACATGTGTTTGTTTCTCCTACCTCACTTCATTGTGCCATCCAGCTATTATTTTCGATTCATCGTCAATGAACAACAAAAAATTCATACAAGATTCTTTCTTACAAAAAAGCACAATAATACATTTTAACATACTCGATTTGTAGACACTTGTTCTGGTTCAAAGATTTATGTGATCATCACAGGTATATTAGCAGGTATTCTTTGAATCAGATTTTGGTGGGGGGGGGAATTAAAAAAGTGAATCATAACGCAACATGAAGAACTTAAAATAATCATTAGACCTCAAGATACTGGAAGGAACGAATTATAGTGGAGTATACTTAAAAACAGTGAATTATAATACAACATAAAAATTTTGAAATAATCATAAGCACCTAAAGATATTGAAAGGAGTGTATTATAGTGGACTATACTGAAAAACAGTGAATTATAATACAAACATAAAAATTAAGAAATAATCATAACCACCTCAAGATACTGAAAGGAGTGAATTATAGTGGATTATACTGAAAAATAGTGAATTATAATGCAACATAAAAATTTAGAAATAATTATAAGCACCTCAAGATACTGGAAGGAGTGAATTATAGTGGATTATGCTGAAAAAAAAAGTGAATTATAATGCAACATAAAATTTAGAAATAATCATAAGCACCTCAAGATACTGGAAGGAACGAATTATAGTTGAATATACTGAAAAACAGGGAATTACAATGCAACATAAAAATTTAGAAATAATCACACGCACCTCAAGATACTGGATGGAGTGTGAATTATAGTGGATTATACTGAAAAAAAGAGTGAATTATACTACAACATAAAAATTTAGAAATAATCATAAGCACCTCAAGATACTGGAAGGAACGAATTATAGTTGAATATACTGAAAAACAGTGAATTACAATGCAACATAAAAATTTTGAAATAATCATAAGGACCTAAAGATATTGGAAGGAGTGCTTATAGTGGATTATACCGAAAAACAGTGAATTATAATGCAACATAAAAATTTAGAAATAATCATAAGCACCTCAAGATACTGGAAGGAGTGAATTATAGTGGATTATAATGAAAAATAGTGAATTATAATGCAACATAAAAATTTCGAAATACTTATAAGCACCTCAAGATACTGGAAGGGGCGAATTATAGTTGAGTATACTAAAAACAGTGAATTACAATGCAATATAAAAATTTAGCATCAAACATAAGCACCTAAAGATATTGGAAGGAGTGAATTATAGTGGATTATACTGAAAAAACTTTGAATTGTAATGCAAAATAAAAATTTAGAAATAATCACACGCACCTCAAGATACTGGAAAGAAACAAATTATAGTTGAGTATACTGAAAAAACAGTGAATTATAATGCAACATAAAAATTTAGAAATATTCATAAGGACCTAAAGATATTAGAAGGAGTGAATTATAGTGGATTATACCAAAAAACAGTGAATTATAATGCAGCATAAAAATTAAGAAATAATCATATGCACCTCAAGATACTGGAAGGAGTGAATTATAGTGGATTATACCGAAAAACAGTGAATTATAATGCAACATAAAAATTTAGAAATAATCATATGCACCTCAAGAAACTGGAAGGAATAGCGGGGCACAGAATTCCCCCGCCTGTGGATGTAGATTGACATAATATGTGTTAGCTTATTAGCCTAATAAAACTCCAAAGCTTGAATACTATTATTCTCCATGACCACACTGCCTTTTCTATGACGAAAACAATAAGAATTCCAAATAGGGATAGGTCCTTTTATTATTTAATAAAAGTGATTATTTTGTTTGGTATAAAAGCAGTTTATTTTAATTTTGATAAGTTAGTAACTCTACTGATGATGATGACCGACTGTGTCATCGAAATATTTAGAGTCTTTGTTTTATATTTTCGTTTCACTGTCTAATAAAAGGATCTATCCCTATTTGGAATTCTTATTGTTTTCGGCAAAGTTTGAATAATTAAATTTGATGTAAGATAAATGTGTTAATTCAAAGTTACTATGATGGGCAGAGGCCGTAATGATGGGCCGTAATTTTCATGGGGAAGGAATTCCCAAGAGTGATCCAAAACTAAAAATAGGCCCTTTTTTATGAAATTGTAAGGAATTACAGAAGCTTCTTAGAAATGTTGAGATTTTGGGAAAAGACACGGGCAAAAAAGCTACCTCTAATTATGGTTTTGATTGAGGATCATGTGTCTAAATATATCAGTCTAACAAATCTCATATCTTGAATACTTACATCTAAAACCTGTCAAGTTTTTCCACTATCTTGAGCAATATTTGGAAAAAAGCAACACTAATACAAGGTTTTCTATGTTAACCCGTGACATACTGCTGTATTCATGTGCTTAAATATGAACTAAATTTAAGTATTGTATTAAAAAGAAAACGCAACTCTCTTGAATTAAATTTTTAATAAACAGGAATAAGTTCTTTTGTGACCCCCCCCCCCCAAGAAAAATCCTAGATATGGCCCTGGTTGTGACTGTAGGCAAAAGGTAGTTCGAAAGATTTAAAACTGTTAAAAGGGTGTTAAGAGAGTAATTTGACTATAGAAACTAAACTTGTATTTGACGGTAAATTACCTAATTTGACGGTAAATTACCTAATTTGACGCTAATTACCTAATCTGATAATTACCTAATCTGACGGTAAATTACCTAATTTGACGGTAAATTACCGTCAAATTTGACGGTAAATTACCTAAATTTGACGCTAAATTTGACGGTAATTAGTCTAAAAAGTCACTAGGTGTAACGTTATCGGTCAATAAAGCTTCTATAAGTATATTTTGTGTCTTACCCGAATATGTTCTACCAGTGTTAAGATGCTTAAGATGTATGCAGTGCTGAAAAACAAGCCAGAGTTTTTATTTTTTTTTAGTTTCGTATTTCTATTTTTATCTTTTCCGTGTTATTAGTTATCAAATCATTGTTTTAGGATTTGAACTATTAGTTATCACCACGTCATTCATGAGAAATAATTCTTAATATCTTCTTGCAAATGGGAAGAACATTGTAAAAAGATGTTTACAATGTTCCGTATTGTAGTAGGTAACTATTTATTTCAATATTTTTTTTTTTTTTATGGATTTTTAGAAGTTATTTCTCTTTCTAGGTCCAAGCCCTCTGGAAACCTCGAGAGTAAAAAGTGATTCTACAGAATTTAAATCGCCCGAAAAACATTCAGAAGATAGTTTAACTAGATGTATTTGACAAACAGTGCCACAAATTTAGAAATTAGTCCCCTTTTAGTTTGAATTGTACTGCACGAATTAACTGTTAGAAAAATGCTTTAAGTTTTTCAGGGGTTTCCCAATGTGCTAAAGTATGGAAAATGTTCATTAGCTTATTTTTATTTAGTTTCTAAAAGTCATTTAGTTTCTAAAAAAGTCATTTAGTCATTTAGTTTTTAGTTTCTAAAAGTTTCTAAAAGTCATTTAGTTTCTAAAAAAGTCATTTAGTCATTTAATTTTTAGTTTCTATAAGGTTCTAAAAGTCACTTAGTTTCTAAGAGTCATTTAGTCATTTAGTTTTTAGTTTCTAAAAGTCATATAACAGCAAGGTAAAGGAAAGCCCCAATTATTTGAAACAATAATGTTCATAAACTTGAATAAAACTGCTTTTGGATATAAAAAATATTGCCGTTTACTTGTTTCTTTAAATTTAATACCTTAGATAAGGGTGGCTCTATATGATTTTGCCAGTCATTTTGAAAACATCACAGATAATTTGACGATTTAAATGATAATTTTAGAAGTCTTTGAAGCTAAGTCGGTATATCGATTTGACTATAAAAGCTACAAGATTCTATAAAAAAAAAACTAAAGAATATGAACGTTGTACTAAATATTGTTCCTTACGTAATTCTGGACGTCAAGAAGTTGAAACGTTAAATTTGCGAACTTAAAGTATTTAAAAGTCAATAAATTGAATTTGACCATAAAAGTATGTAAGCTTCTGTGAAAATTAGCATAAATAATTTTAAGGATTCATTGCATTTTTTCCTAATGTGATTTTGAACTTAAAGAACCTGACAGTCTAGACGTAGAGGACAACTTGCATAAAAACTGCATAAAAAGAAAAAAAAGTTGGGAACATAAAAGAAACAGTTCAAAAGTGGTAATAAGTAGTAATAAGTGGTTATAAGGTAATAAGTTGTAAAAAGTGGGAGAAGTTCAAAAAGTGGTAACATTTACGTGTGGTTTGATTTTAAAGCAATGATTATCTGATCAAGAAATGCTTTAAATTGTTTGGAGTTTCTTTATATGTAGAAAAGGTACTTGTCAATTAGCTAGTAAACACGCGAGAAGTCAAGTTTGGTTAATGCTAATGAAATAAAACAAATTCGATGAAAATATAATACTTTAGAAACAAATTTGGGTTATATATTTGCACATTAGGGGGTTGGGGGGGGGGGTAAAGCATAGCATATATTAAATACTTAACCTAACCTAAGTTTTTTTCACAGTTAAACGCACTCTTTTATATACTGCAATGGGAAACAGTCACGAAAAAACTGGTTTTGACGAGTTAATTTAAGACACCGCTATAGGGTAATACAATGTATAGTGTGGTCTTCATTTCGTATAAGATATTTAAACTGTTGTTTTTTGGGGTCTAGGGGTGGGGGAAGGTACATAGGTTAGGTTACGTAATAATATATACTATGGTTCAAAAATAGCCTTTCATCGTGTTTCGTGATCGTGTTTAAAAAAAGATAGCCTTTCATTGACTTTAAAATACTTTAAATTAATTGTGTCACTACATACAAGGTTATTTGACCTTCTAGTAGTGGCTATGTTTATTTAATTTGATTTATTGTATTGTGAATTGATCAATAACGGTATCTCTCTCCCATAGAGCTCCAAATGGGTGTACACTCCCAGAGCTACGGCATTTTTTTGTTGTTTCTAGCCAGGGTTGGCTGAGATCTGATTACTTCTTATGCTACATGTCCAAACTCTATTCGCATTAAGAATTTTATTTAAAAATTACTTTTTTTAATATTTAAAGTATCTATTATAAAGATGCTTTATTTAATATTTAAAAATTATCTTTAATTGCTTTTTAATTCTTTATTACTTATTGGTTATAATACATTTTTTATATTTATGATAGAACGGAGTTTATATATTAGAATAGTTATGTTCATATTACTTATTAAAAAATTATTTAGCCTTGTGTTTTATGGCAGAAAGCTCTTGTTATTTTTCGGGCATAATCTTCATTTTTAGGGAACAATCATGTAAGTTAATGAATTAATGATTTAAATTTCAGTTAATAGTTTAAAAAATTATGCAAAATAATAAGAATTTATGAGTTTAATTATTTAATAAATTTTATATATTGACGATTTAAAATTCATATTCTAAGTACTAAGTTTATATACAAACTATTTAGCCTACAATAAAACTTAGCGTTAATGATTGCTTTTACGCTATTATAAAAAAAAAAAAAAAAAAAAAAAAAAATTGAAAGTAGACTTAGCTGAATTGGCTTCTTAAAGGCTCAGGTTGAATAGGCTTTAATGTAGGTGCATTTTTATTTTTGTTAACTTACTACTAAACATTTTGGCCTATTTTGAGACAAATCTTGTCATTGTATCAATTTATCACGTTTTTATTTTTATTTTTTTCTACAGTCGAGCTCTTTTCTGACTTCAAGAACTTATTATTCGAAAAAAAACCTCGGATTCCAGTGGTAAACCATCCCACTTCACTGAAGGTAAACTTGGATGACAATTTGATATATAATCTGGAAACTATGCATTTATTATCTTTTTTTTAATAACTTTCGCT
Organism: Artemia sinica; assembly: GCA_027921565.1. Taxonomy (NCBI): domain Eukaryota; kingdom Metazoa; phylum Arthropoda; class Branchiopoda; order Anostraca; family Artemiidae; genus Artemia; species Artemia sinica. Next base: position 44,276,450 of record CM051274.1, read on the forward strand.
TTTACAAGTATTGTTTCCAAACTAAGAAGGGAACTTTATTTATCCTGCTCGTTGTGCTAAATCTTGTTCGTCATGCTAGTTGTTCACAATTTTTTTTGTAAATAATTTAATTTTTAAGTTTTGTCTTCTCTTTAATAGAGAATACATTAGCCAAAAAGAGAAAATGCACCCCATAATACGAATTTAGTCGGTAAATTCGTGTTTTCATTTCCTTTTCGTGCAGAATTTCCTCATATTCTTTGTCTACAGTCTACCTAAAATAAATCTTTCTTCTGAGCCCAGAAAAAGGAGAGAATGAGAATTATAATTCGTGAATAAATGTGATGTTTCGTGATATTTCTTTTTCTTCTGTGAAAGATTCCAATAACTACTTTAGGTTTCAGAATTTTCCTTTATGCTTGAAGAAATTGCTTTATTTCTAAGAAATTGCTTTTCCATTTTGATTGTACCAGAAAGGGTTTATTTTTGAATCTACAAATTAATCAGTAAAAATAGAGGATTATCATCAATAGTCAGTAGAAATCAGTAAAACTGAGGAGCAAAATAAGAAAAAATTGGAAAATTTATACAATGTTAGAACAAAAGGAATATTTTGGAAATAACATGTATGTACTTACTCTCTTTACGCTGCAAAATAGCCTTAATTGAAATCCCAATTTTTCACTTATGTGCTGCTTTTACTTTGTAAAATTTAAGGCGACTTTAAAACGAAACTTGGGGGTTTTAGATTAAAAAAATAAATTGAATTGTTAAGTCTTAAAGCTTGGGTATGTTTGGTAAGTTTAAAACATTAGTCAGACTTTTTTTTTACTATTACTTGCTTTTGTGCAATGATTTCTTGAAGTTTGTTAGTTGAATTTTAGTTGAATATTGACAAATATTATAAAATTATGCCGTAAAAAGTACAGGCTTCCAGAATAAAATCTGACAACAATTTTGAATTCAGCCGATAAAGCCAAAAAAGATTATTCGAATAAAAACCTTTTTGGCATTTCATACATGAAAAAAAAAGTTGTCACAAAAAGCGTTAATGCAAGTCATTTAAGAAAAAAATTTCAGAAAAAAAAACCCAAAGAAAAGTAAAGAGCATTGTCAACTCCCGCAATGAACGAACAGAAAAAAATTGTATAATCAGTCACACTTAAAATAAATAGTGTGCTTTCGGTTGCATGTATGTACTTGTGTGTGTGTGCATGTATTTTTCTGCTAAAAATTGGGGCATGGGAAAGGGGATTTACTGGAGAGTTGCAAGGCCACTTTGTGAGGAAAATCATCCATGCTGGACATTATTCCAGGTTTTGGATTTAAACTAAGCACTACCTGCTTACCTTTCTGCTATAAAAGTTTGCAGCGGAGGAGGAATAAGTTTGGATTTCACTTCGCTTCTTGTAGAGGAGTCAAAACTTAGCTTGCCCAACGCTATGTCAAAAATGAAATAAAAAACAAGTTTTTCAACAGAAAATAAGGAACAATATCAAAACTAAAAAAACAGAAATTATTCTGAAGATGAGGGGAGCTGCCCCTCTTCGATACCTCACTCCTTACGCTAAAGTTTGACTTTCCTGTCCCAATTCTTTCAGAACTACTCCTGAAATACAATGGCAATTTAATGATAGAACTGCTAACAACTCGCTGCAACACCAAATTGCCTGAGGCCAACTCAGCTACGCACGCTCCTCCTCCATCTAATTATATTAAAACTTTCTCTCTTCAACCCCCCTGAAGAAATTCCCATTTCTCTTAAATATTCCCTTACGACATTCTTCCACCCCCTTCGGAACCTCCTGCTTTCTTGTTTGGCCCTAGACAGTTGATTGACAAGGACGATCTTTGGCAAATCGGTCATCCTTCATCTACAGAAGGTGTCCTAGCCGTCTCAACCTGTCTCCCACCCGTACAGAAAAATATGTAGAAATTCACGGTGAAAATGTGATATAGTATATATGTTATAGTGAATGTCCGCAAATTGCTTAATGTTGACATTCACCGGTGAATGTCCGAAATATCTTTTGTCTCCTTGGATTTAGTCACCGTTGCCAGTCAATTTTTTCAATTTAGTGCAAGGTTTGATGATGACACATTCGGTTAGATTAGATTATGTTAGTCAGACGAGGCTGGGTTGGCTTAGGTTAGCTTAAGTTATGTTTTTCTTCCATTTCTGATATTTAGAACCAAATTTAACGTAATTTAACTTAACTTAACCTAATCTAAACTAAAATAATCCAACCTATCCTAACATTAACATTTACCATCACAAGTTGCATAAGACTGAAAAAGCTGACTTGCAAAGCTAACTGAATCGAAGCAGAGAAAAAGGAATTTCGAACATTCACCGGTGAATGTCGACATTAACTAGATTTAGGACATTCATTGTAACATATATACAAGTAGAAATATTGTATTTCGATTAGAAGGTTTTAATCTCCAGGCTGGTAGAAGTAGGGATAGATGGTTTCCTAGCCTAAGTAAATTTGGCGTAGCAAAAGAAAAAGTAATGGTTACAGACTGCTGAAATTATAAATATAACATCATAAACATAACAATTTGATTATAACCAATACAGTTTCGTCATAATAGGGGAATTCACATGATGGTAAGACGGGCAACGTTATTGATTATGTTATGGTAGACTGAAGACTGGCAGGATCGATAAAAGACACTAGGATGTGTAGGAATGCTGTTATTGATGTTGTTAAAAGGAAAGATCACCATCAAGTAGTGTCTAGGGTTAGTTTAATGCTGAAATTTAGGAAGGGTAACTACCTGCCGGGAAGCTTTGACGTTTGTATGCTCCCCATTAGAATTTGAAACAAACTTTCCAGGAACAGTCGAATAATCAACTGGAGAGTTTACAATTTAACTATGTAGAAGATGGATGGAATACTTTTATAAAAGTAGTTTGTGAAGTCGGTGATGGTGTTTTCGGGAAGAAAGTTCTAAACGCAGCTAGGAATATTGGTGAAAATGCTTTATGCTAAATAGAGGAGAAGGTGCTTACACAAGAATTTATTAATTGGCAGGTCATATGGAAACAAGAGGAATGTAGATAAAGTGAAAAAAAAACATTAAAAAGAGAATTAAAGAGATGTGAAATGGAAGCCATGGACAAATTGCTCAAGGTCTTGAAGATGCAGCCAGACGGCATAATTGTAGAATATTGTGCTGGCCTGTTAATAAATTGAGAGGGAATAGTCAATCTGACTGATCCCAGTTGAAGATAGGAATGGGGCCTCAATTAGGGATAAGGATAAGGATTAAGAGAGATGGGCAGAACATTTTGAGAATGTCCTAATCCGTGATAAAGTTACTGGAAAAGATGTTTGAAAGAATAGGCGTTTGTGACACTTTCGATGTGAAGGAAGTTTTATTATGCAAGGAGGAATGAGTGACAGCTTTAAAATGATTAAGGAACAATAAGCACTCAGATGCTGATAGTTTGATAAATGAGTTTTATGAACATGTGGATTGTGAAGTTAGAGATAAGTTACTGAGGATTATGAACATGATTTTTGAAAAAGGGGAAATAAATACCTACCGATTTTTAGAAAACTCTAATTAAATCCCTCTATACGAAAGGTGATAAGAGTGAGTGTGATAGCTATAGAGGCATTAGCTTGGTTTCAGTTGGAATCAAATTAATTAGTATAATAATACTTTCTAGACTTAAAGATGCTGCAGATAAATTTTTAAGTGATGAACAGTGTAGTTTTAGGAAAGCAAGAAGATGCGTCGACCAAATTTTCGCTCGTAGTTAAATAATTCAGAAGTCTCTGAGTCATCAAACCCCTTTAGTCTTCAGTTTTTAAGATCACGAGTAATCCTTTTACTCAGCTGATAGAAGAAATTTACCGAAGGTCTTATCCTAGAATACCAGACAAATACATTAAGTGACTGGTGCTATGTATGAGAAAAATGTGGCTGCGGTTAAAGTAGGAAATACGGTTAGTAGCTGGTTTCATATTAAATCAAGATTTAAGCAGGAATGCATTCTATTGCCATGTATATGCGTCATTTGGATTGACTTTGTTCTAAGCAACACGGCAAAGACTATGCGAGAGCTTGAAATTGAGTTGGAAAGCGAAGGAGCGCAGCAAAGGCAATGGGAGAGCACGGAATCAGTTGAAGAAGTTAAACTTTCCTAGGCTTAGAATATGCTGACGATTTAAGCATCACACATGAAACTTGTTTCAGAAGGATCTTTGTCATTCATGTCAGAAGAATGATCTCGGACGGTCTCCCAAAACTTGCCCTCAGAGGAACGATTGACAGACAGCAACCGCATGGAAGATGGACCGCGATCCTCATATCAAGACCTGGTTCATGCCTTGTTAACAAGAGTGGCCCCAAGACTTCCTGCAAGAATGGACAGGAATTAAGACAGTATAATGATTATGATTTCAAGTTCATGATTATATGTGAATATAATTCAGTATAATAAAAATTATTTCTAGTTTAATGATTTCATAGGTTGAAAAATTGCCAAAGAATCGTGAATAACTGTGAGGTTGTACGCTTATATATATATATATATATATATATATATATATATATTATATATATATATATATATATATATATATATATATATATATATATATATATATATATATATATATATATATATATATATATATATATATATATATATATAATATATATATATATATATATATATATATATATATATATATATATATATATATATATATATATATATATATATATATATATAGTATATATATATATATATATATATATATATATATATATATATATATATATATATATATATATATCTATATATATAAATATATATATATATATAAGCGTACAACCTCACATTTATTCACGTTTCTTGGGCAATTTTTCAACCTATGAAATCATTGAACTTGAAATCATTATTTTTAACGCCAAGCGTAAACAGTACCTCGATCCATTTAATCTTTTACCGCAAACGTTGATTTTAGTTTTAAATTTATGGCCATATATACAGTGCTATTTACATTTTTGGGGCTATATTTCAGCCAATAAATTTTGTTTTATTTTTTTTCCATCTCATCTCTCGAGCATTCCCGGCAAAGGATTCCCTAGTCCCAGTATGAATAGGCAGGTTTCAAATGACTCTCCTTGAAAAGGAAACGTTTCATTGTGCAAAGGGACGAGGAACATTTAGTTCAGCTTACAGCTTTTGAGAAGATGTATCCCTTAAGCGCAAGCTCTATAAAACTGTTGGATATTTTAAAATTAACTGTTTTCTTTTAAATGTGCTAAAAATTAGTAAATTGTTTTATTTGTTTGATATTGGATACAAAAGATAGACATATTGCCGGGGGACATTATAAATCCCGTGTTTGTATTGTGTCTTGAAACAATCTTCAAGAATTATAACCACCTTTGAGGTAAGTTTTACTGGTCCAAATATTATTCTGAACAGTACAATAAGCTTAAAGCTGTAAGAGGGTTTCCTTGACAAGCAATGTCTGAACCAGGGGCCGATCCAGGACTTTTTAGGGGGGGGGAATAGGTTGATCCGATAAACTTGCGTTAGGAGCAAGTTTAATTAACGCAAACTTGCATTAAATAAGTGAATTAGACTACTTCAGACTACGTTAGGGGGGGGGGCGCCCCCTCACCACTCTCCTGGATACGCCACTGGTCTGAGCGGTAAAAATAGTGCCGTTTGTGAAAAAAAACGAATAGAATACGAAGCTGGCTTTATTAGGCAGGTTATTAAAAAATTATACCAACTAGTCGCGCATACGGAGAGAAAAAGAAAACTATTTAGAAATTTGCTACGCTTCCGATTTTATAATCAATTTTATGTGTAAAACAGCGTTAACAATAGGTTTGTTGTCGTACATGTTTCAAAAAAAAATACTATTTATTTCTGGAAGGTAATTGATAACAACGTGCACAAAAAAAAACCCTCAAAATTGGAACTCTTTTATGAACGTAATAACTTGAATTTAACGCTACTAGCCGGAAATACTTTCCGAGCTGGATTTACTTTCCAAGCCTGGTCAAATCTTGTTATCTCGCGAATAAGGCCCGGTAGCTTTGCGCTAGTCTTGAATAATACAAATAAAGAGCCGAAAGCGAATTCGTTTTCACTTCCCAGCTCTCGACAAAAAACTCCTATTATTGGCCTGGTGAAACAAATAAGCTTGACGTCCAATCAATTCAATTAATTCCAAGAATGTAGATAGGAATTTTTTCTGTTCACTTGAGACATGAGCAATTTAGATTCCAAGCTAAGTAATTGAAGTTTGTATTTCTTTATCACTTAAGTCCCAAAGCATTTAAACCCCAAGATTTTTTCCCTCATTTGCTTTCGTAATTCAATCAGTTCTGGAGTGAAATAGTCCATTTCTTAAGAATATGTAGCTAAGAAACAAAGACAAAAAATGTTTTAATCATACAGTTCATCCATTGAATTTTATAGTTTATCTGAGATGAACTTCTCTATGACATTCAGAGCGATAGTGATAACGTCCTATTTTCATTTTGTCACTTTTAATAAATGACCTTGAAATAAAATAATTTAAACGAAAAAGCAGTTGTAACAAAAACATAATAAAAAAAGATTATATTCATAAAAAGGTCAATCAACATTAAAAAAAAAGTAATTAAAAAAGAGAAGTGAATGCGTCCGTACGCGTAGCAAAAAGAAAAAAAAGACTGACATACGAAGCCCTTTATTGCACAGTTGAAGTTCCTGTTATCAAACAGTTCGTGGTAACGAACTGTAAGTAGGGAGCGACCCGGCTCAATGGTAACCAAAACTCTAGAAAACGGGCTTCGGATACCAATCAGATTTTAATGCTGATTTTAAAAATATATAGTTTCATCAAGTTTAGTCCTACCCATCAAAAGTTACGCGCCTGAGAAAATTTGACTGATTTTCGAAAAAAGGGGGAAAGACCCACTAAAAGTTATAGAATCTTAATGAAAATCACACCGTCATATTCAGCGTATCAGAGAACCCTACTGTAGAGGTTTCAAGCTCATATCTACAAAAATGTGGAATTTTGCATTTTTTTTGCCAAAAGAAAGATCACGGATGCGTGTTTAATTGTTTTTTTTTTCCCCAGGGATGATCGTATCGACCCAGTGGTCCTAGAATATCGTAGGAGGGCTCATTGGAACGGAAATTAAAAGTTCTAGTGCCCTTTTTAAGTTACCGAAAAAAGGAGGTCAACTAGGCCCCCTCCCACGCTCATTTTTTCCCAAAGTCACCCGATCAAAATTTTGAGAAAGCCATTTTGTTCAGCATGGTCGAAAATATGATAACTATGTCCTTTAGGATGACTTTATCCCCCAAAGTCCCTGGAAGGAGGGCTGAAAGTTATGAACTTTACCCAATGTTAACATATAGTATTGATTATTGGGAAATATACAGACGTTTCCAGAGGGGATTTTTTCTGGTAGTGGGGGGGGGCTCGGTCCGTCGGGGGCTATGTGGGAGGATCTTTCCATGAAGGAAGTTTTCATGGGAGAAGGGACATTGCTATGAAGGGGGCGCCCGATTTCCCAGCATTATTTAAAAAAGGATCAGGAATTAAACATAAAAAAAACAAGTTTTTCAACTGAAAGTAAGGAGCAACATCAAAATTTAAAACGAACAGAAAATATTACGTATATGATTGGGTTTCACCCCCTAGTCAATGCCTTGCTCTTTAAGCCGAAGATTTTTTTGTGCTTTCATAAGAGCTATTTATTCTAAATAACGGCCTTTGCAATCAAGGGGTCATTTTTAATGAATTGGGACAAAATTCGAACTTTAGCTTAAAGAGCGAGGTATTGACTAGGGGGCGAACCCTCTAATATACGTCATAAAAATATATGAATATAGAAGTTCGTTACGTAAGTTAATTCGTAAGTTAAGTATATTTATTACTAACAAAAAAGTTCGTAAATAAAATTAAACAAGTTTCGAGAAAGCCATTTAACCAAATAAAAGTAAAATTAATATAATGGACATTTTGTTTTAATTATTCATGTTTGGTGAGCCAAAATAAAACCCTGCATTAATTCAAAAACGTTCAAAAATTAAATAAAAAAACAAGTTTTTTTTAACTGTAAATAAGGAACGACATTAGAACTTAAAACGAACAGAAATTATTCCGTATATGAAAGGGGCTGTCCCCTCCTCAACGCCTCGCTCCTTACGCTAAAGTTTGACTTTCTCACAACTTTATTTTTTTTTAAACAATAAAAAACTTTAGCGTAAAGAGCGAGGCGTTGAGGAGGGGACAGCCCCTTTCATATGCAGAATAATTTCTGTTCGTTTTAAGTTTTAATGTCGTTCCTTACTTTCAGTAAAAAAAACTTGTTTTTATTTATTTAATAGTTTATCAGAAACGAAATTGTATAATCGGCAGCGCAGAAGCGGGGAAGTCTTTTTTTTTGCTTTTTTTTTAAATAATTTTTTTTTGTTAATAAATGACCTCAAAATGCATTTATTTAAACGAGCAAGCAGTAACTACAAAATACAATAAAAAAAAAATTCTTGTAATAAAATTCTCGATCATTGTCTTTCTATATTCAAGGTTGTAACAGCCTGGGGCGCAGGACGGCTTTAGCCCTATGGAAGATCAAAAATTATTTAGATTCTAAGTCTATTCGAACAATTTTCCCCCTCCCTACCCTGGAAGGTTCTAAAAGAAGACTATTGCAAAAACTATTATAAAATTTTGCCCAAAATCTGTAAAGTAGGCTAAAATCTTATTTCTCAAGGAGAACGAAAAAAAATAAAAAGAACCTTACTACTCCTGGTCATTAATTACGTTTAATAATTCCTTTAATAGAGTTGAAATTTCTGAGACTTCCAGGAATGAATATCATTATAAATTAAGCAACCCCTCTACATTCATTAGTTATTTTCAATAATATTGGTTATTGCGAATTTATTTCCTTTTTTGTTGTTACTGTCTATGTTTTGACATACAAAAAGCCACAGTGTTCAAAATACATGCTGTTTTCAATGAAATACAAATGCTATTCAATCCGTTAGGTTGTTTTTAGAGGAGGGGAAGAGGACATGCTTGCCCCTTTTATTTGAAAATCTTGCTTTGCGAGATATATATTTCTTTGCATTTTTGCTAATTTTTCGACAACTAAAAATAGACTGCTCGAAATATCAATAGGGTGCAAATGGGTACAAAGGCGGGGCAAATGGCGTGCAAGTTGCGCCCTGGTCTTAAAAAGATTTAAAGTACATTATTTCTAGTCCTATTTGAGGTAAATTTCACCCCGTTTGGAGATCAACTTGATTATTCTGTGTCATTTCCGTTCTATTTTGGTCTCTTAGACTCGCTTATAGTAAATTCTGTTCGTTATAAGATTGGATTATCAAAAGAATTATGTACTCTTTTAATGTAGCTCTTTATTTGATTTTTGTTCGGACAAAAGTTGCTAATTTGTTAATTTTAAAAAAGTTTGTTAATTTTAAACTGAGGTAGATTAATCATGCCCTATACTCTGCTGTAATTCAAAACACTGGGCTTCAGCTTACTAAGATCGTAAAACAATTATCCATAGCTTGCTAACAATGGCTATGGAATTTACAATGAAATATCAAATAGGAAATGTCAAATATAAATTTTTCTCTGAATGACCGAGCTTTATGCTTAGACCCATGTGCTGAGTCTTTTATATCGACCATGATGTTTCTAATCGTTTTTGATGGAAAATGATAAGTAAAGAGTGGCAGTTGTCAGTAGAAACCAAAAACTCTGAAAGAAGCTAAATTTTGGTTCAATATTTTGTTATCAAATTTTGGTAGCTTTATAGGCCCACATAAGAATATTAGTGTTACAGGTATGCTGATATTGAATATATAAAATCCATGAATTTTAGTCCACCCCCTTAAGTTTTGTTGAACCCTCCCTTGATTTTAAAAATATTTTTGTGGGGTATTTCTATTAAAAAGCAGTGGTTTAATTTCGTCAAAACCCTGGGGGGGGGGGAGGGGGGGGCAAAGTTGGGGCCAATTTTCCCAAATCAAGTGAAAATGACAATGAAAACTTAAAAATGATTCATATATTACCCTGAAGGCAAAGATATACTAACGAAGACTGACCTGTTTCTCTTAATACTTGAATTACGCAGGCTTATCTTAGTTTTGACAAGATTTTTGCTGAAACTTAATTTCACATGGGGAGGGGGAAAACTTGGATCTGGAGGGGCATTTGCCCCCTGCCCCATAGCAAATTACACCCCTGCTGTAAAGTGCTTTATGCTGGATTTTCATTGAACAAAATAATTAAAAAACAGCATATTTATCCTTCTACATTTTGAAAAAAAACTTGACCCCCCTCTACTTTTTACTGAATTTTTAGTGTTTGTTCCAAGTGATTTAAGACAGGGAGAAGAGTGTAGTGAAAGCCATGCTTTCAAAGTCAGCTTATTTGAGAACCTTAGAACAAAGGCTTCAAGCCACAGAAATTTGAAGTTTATATTTTTCTCCAGAAGGGTATTCCCGGCCGCGTGATACTTTGCTTGTAATCAGTCAAGTTTGGGGCATTGTTTATATCTTATTTTAGGCATACCAGAACACTTACTACTAGCCATATGTTAGCCTCGACTTGTGCCACTAGCCATTGGTCAGCCTAATTTTGAACAGTTAACTGTTATACATTGTAGAGGATGATGAAGGTGCACTGTAGAAGAACAATATAGCTAACAAGTGATATATGATGGTTCTTCATTACTAATATCATTTGTTTGTTTGTTGTAGGAACACTTAATCTGGAACTGATAATTTGTATTTAGTTATAAAAAAAGAGAGAGCAAAAGACAAGTGTACCGCTTTTCGGAAGCACTCCTTTGAATAAGAAGGTGTTACCATTTTCTGGTAAAAAAAAAAAAAAAAAAAAAACAATTAGTTCGCGGGTCCACAGACATACATGTGAGATTTTGTTTTCGGGGGGGGGGGGGGTGTGATGAAGAGGAGTCTAATAATGTGAAACAGGTGAACAAAAAGAAAATATACGATCGTATGGGATAATTTTTTCAAAACTTTAAGATTGTATTGGTGATAGGCGGTTTCGGAGGCGCTCCATCATGTATACAATTTAGCCTATTCATATATACAACATTTACTTACTTACAATTAAACCCAATATTATTAAACAAATTAACTTTTCAATTAAACTAAATACAATTCGTAATTATACAATATTGACTTTTATAATTTGAGAATATGATTTGACCATTTTCAATTCTTAATATAAATTATGATATTCTTTATTCATCTACAATTGATAGGTCTTAAGACCTTATTTTTTTAATTTTTAGGGTAATTAGCTTAATGCTAGAAAATGGTAGTTTAGCAATTTGAGGCGCAAATAATTGTAAATCATAAAATGTTGAAATTAAATCAAATATTGTATTATTGAAATAATAATCATGTAATATAAATAATCTACGCATTTTCTCAATCCGAACAAAAATTGAAATTATTAAATGGTTTGATGGCTAACATGCCTTCTACTGAAAAACTGAAAACTTAATAAGTAGCTAAGATTTTATTTTTAAACCTTTTTGCGATATGCAGCCAACTCGTAAAAAATTTCTTTCAATGATAATTACATTTCAAATTCCCTAAGTCACAAATGAAATGTTCATGGATGCAGCTACCTCATTTCTCTATGGACAAGTTTTTCCAGAATCTTGACCTTGAGATTTCTCTCTTTTCTTTCAGCAAGACAAGATTTTTATAAGGGATGATACTGCAAGCGACATGGTTGTCAGATTTTTCTTCCAGTTTCTGCTCTTGTTAGCTGTCAAAAGATTAGCAGTTTCAGTACACTGGACACATATACATACTGACATTGAAAGTAAGTATTTTCAGTTGGTATTTAGTAAAAAGTAATATTTAAATACGCCAAAGAACTTGCGAAGGAACTCGCCCGAAGTCAGGCAAAAACCAGAACACTATACATTAGCGTATACTCATCTCTGAACTTGGGAAAAAAAATATTTCTCCCAATTCTCCTGAACACAAAATTAAAAAGTTTTTTTTATCTCCTCCCCCCCCCCAAAAAAAAATATCCTGAACGTTTCAACTTTGTTCCCCAGCCGTGAGACAAAGCAGGGCATACTAGTAATCTTGTTGTCTTTAAGTTAAGCCTACTGACTACATTCAATATCTATAATGAGAAACACTCGCTTACATTCAGGCATGGCAATAAAGAAAACCTATGTTCTCTTCTGATGACTAAATAAAAAAACAAGTTTTTTTTAACTGAAAGTAAGGAACGATGTTAAAACTTAAAGAGAACAGAAATTATTCTGTATATGAAAGGGGCTGTCCCCTCCTCAACGCCTCGCTCTTTACGCTAAAGTTTTTCATTGTTTTAAAAAACAGAGTTGTGAGAAAGTCAAACTTTAGCGTAAAGAGCGAGACGTTGAGGAGCAGACAGCCTCTTTCACATACGGAATAATTTCTGTTCGTTTTAAGTTTTAACGTCGTTCCTTACTTTCAGTTAAAACAAACTTGTTTTTTTTTTTGTTTAATCTTTGAACATTTTTGAATTACTGCAAGTTTTGATTTTTGCTCACCGTACATGAATAATTAAAACAAAATTTGCATATTAATTTTACTTTTATTTGGTTAAATGGCTTTCTCGAAACTTGTTTAATTTTATTTACGAACGTTTTTTATTAGTAATAAATATACGTAACTTACGAATTAAATTATGTAATGAACTTCTATATTCATAGATTTTTAATACGTATATTAGGGGATTCACCCCTAGTCAATACCTTGGTCTTTAAGCTAAAGTTCGAATTTTGTACCAATTCTTTAAAAATGACCCCTTAATCACAAAGGCCGTTAATTAGAATAAATAGCTCTTAAGAAAGTACTAAAAAATCTTTGGCTTAAAGAGCGAGGTATTGACTAGGGGGTGAACCCAATCATATGCGTAATTTTTTCTGTTCGCTTTAGGTTTTGATGTTGCTCCTTACTTTCAGTTGAAAACTTGTTTTTTTTATTTAATTTCTGATCTTTTTCTTTAATAATGCTTGGAAATCCGGCGCCCCCTTCATAGCTATGTGTCTTCCCCCATGAAAACTTCCTTCATGGAAATATCCTCCCATATAACCCCCCCCCCCCCCGCCTGCCATAAAAAACCCCCCCTGAAAACGTCTGTACACTTCCCAATAACCAATACTAAATGTTAACATTGGGTAAAGTTCATAACTTTCAGCCCTCCCCCCGGGGACTTCGGGGATTAAGTCATCCTAAAAGACATAGTTATTGTATTTTCGACCATCCTGAACAAAATGGCTATCTCAAAATTTTTATCAGCTGACTTTGGGAAAGAAAGAGCTTGGGAGGGGGCCTAGTTGCACTCCATTTTTTTATCACTTAAAAAGGGCAATAGAACTTTTAATTTCCGTTCCAATGAGCCCTCCCATGATATTCTAGGACCATTGGGTCGATACGATCACTCCTGGGAAAAAAAAAAAACCCAAATAAACACGCATCCGTGATCTTTCTTCTGGCAAAAAAAAATGCAGATTCCACATTTTTGTAGATAGGCGCTTGAAACCTCTACAGTAGGGTTCTTTTATACGCTGAATATGATGGTGTGATTTCCATTAGGGCTCTATAACTTTTAGGGGGTCTTTCCCCCTTAATTCTAAAATCAGCCAATTGAAGGGCCCCCACATTTCAAAAGGCTTTATTATATTTTTTCAGAACAATTTCTTTTCTTAATGTCCCTCTTAAACCCCATTTTACAAGTTGAAGTACCCATCCTTCTCACCCACAACTTTACTTTACAGCTTTTTGAATGCCCCAACACCAAGCAATACTTTTCAAAAGGCATTTCAGTACAAGGTATTTTCTTAATGTCCCTCCTAAACCCATTTTACAAGTTGTAGTATCCCATCCTTTTCACCCAAAACTTTACTATACAGCTTTTTGAATGCTCCGACACCAAGCAATACTTTTCAAAGGCATTTCAGAACAAGTTCTTTTCTTAATGTGCCCCCTAAACCCATTTTAGAAAGTTGAAGTACCCATCCTTTTCACCCACAACTTTACTTTACAGCTTTTTGAATGCCCAAACACCAAGCAATACTTTTCAAAGTGCATTTCAGAACAAGTTCTTTTCTCAATGTCCCTCCTAAACCCATTTTACAAGTTGAAGTATCCATCCTTTTCACCCAAAACTCTACTTTACAGCTTTTTGAATGCCACAACACCAAGCAATACTTTTCAAAAGGCATTTCAGAACAACTTCTTTTCTTTAATGTCCCTCCTAAACCCATTTTACAAATTGAAGTACCCATCCTTTCCACCCACAACTTTACTTTACAGCTTTTTGAATGCTCCAACACCAAGCAATACTTTTAAAACGGCATTTCAGAACAACTTCTTTTCTTAATGTCCATCCTAAAAAACCCATTTTACAAGTTGAAGTACCCATCCTTTTCACCCACAACTTTACTGTACAGCTTTTTGAATGCCCCAACACCAAGCAATACTTTTCAAAAGACATTTCACAACAATTTCTTTTCTTAATGTCCCTCCTAAACCCATTTTACAAGTTGAAGTACCCATTCTTTTCATCCACAACTTTACTATACTGCTTTTTTGAATGCTCCAACACCAAGCAATACTTTTCAAAAGGCATTTCAGAACAAGTTATTTTCTTAATGTCCTTCCTAAAGCCATTTTACAAGTTGAAGTTCCCATCCCTTTCACCCACAACTTTACTTTACAGCTTTTTGAATGCTCCAACACCAAGCAATACATTTCAGAAGGCATTTCAGAACAACTTCTTTTCTTAACGTCCCTCCTAAATCCATTTTACAAGTTGGAGTACCCATCCTTTTCACCCACAACTATACTTTACAGGTTTTTGAATGCTCCAACACCAAGCAATACTTTTCAAAAGGCATTTCAGAACAAGTTCTTTTCTTAATATCCCTCCTAAACCCATTTTACAAGTTGAAGTACCCATCCTTTTTACCCACAACTTTACTTTACAGCTTTTGAATGCTCCAACACCAAGCAATACTTTTCAAAAGGCATTTCAGAACAAGTTCTTTTCTTAATGTCCCTCCTAAACTCATTTTACAAGTTCAAGTACCCATCCTTTTCACCCACAACTCTACTTTACAGCTTTTTGAATGCCACAACACCAAGCAATACTTTTCAAAAGGCATTCCAGAACAACTTCTTTTCTTAATGTCCCTCCTAAACCCATTTTACAAATTGAAGTACCCATCCTTTTCACCCACAACTTTACTTTACAGCTTTTTGAATGCTCCAACACCATGCAATAATTTTCAAACGGCATTTCAGAACAACTTCTTTTCTTTAATGTCCATCCTAAACCCATTTTAAAGGTTGAAGTACCCATCCTTTTCACCCACAACTTTACTGTACAGCTTTTTGAATGCCTCAACACCAAGCAATACTTTTCAAAAGGCATTTCACAACAAGTTCTTTTCTAATGTCCCTCCTAAACCCATTTTACAAGTTGAAGTACCCATTCTTTTCATCCACAACTTTACTATACTGCTTTTTTTGAATGCTCCAACACCAAGCAATACTTTTCAAAAGGCATTTCAGAACAAGTTATTTTCTTAATGTCCTTCCTAAAGCCATTTTACAAGTTGAAGTTCCCATCCCTTTCACCCACAACTTTACTTTACAGCTTTTTGAATGCTCCAACACCAAGCAATACATTTCAGAAGGCATTTCAGAACAACTTCTTTTCTTAATGTCCCTCCTAAATCCATTTTACAAGTTGGAGTACCCATCCTTTTCACCCACAACTATACTTTACAGGTTTTTGAATGCTCCAACACCAAGCAATACTTTTCAAAAGGCATTTCAGAACAAGTTCTTTTCTTAATATCCCTCCTAAACTCATTTTACAAGTTGAAGTACCCATCCTTTTCACCCACAACTCTACTTTACAGCTTTTTGAATGCCACAACACCAAGCAATACTTTTCAAAAGGCATTTCAGAACAACTTCTTTTCTTCATGTCCCTCCTAAACCCATTTTACAAATTGAAGTACCCATCCTTTTCACCCAAAACTTTACTTTACAGCTTTTTGAATGCTCCAACACCATGCAATAATTTTCAAACGACATTTCAGAACAACTTCTTTTCTTAAAGTCCATCCTAAACCCATTTTACAAGTTGAAGTACCCATCCTTTTCACCCACAACTTTACTGTACAGCTTTTTGAATGCCCCAACACCAAGCAATACTTTTCAAAAGGCATTTCACAACAAGTTCTTTTCTTAATATCCCTCCTAAACCCATTTTCAAGTTGAAGTACCCATCTTTTTCACCCAGAACTTTACTTTACAGCTTTTTGTATGCCCCAACACCAAGCAATACTTTCCAAAAGGCATTTCAGAACAAGTTCTTTTCTTAATGTCCCTCTTAAAAACCGATTTTAAAAGTTGAAGTACCCATCCTTTTCACTCACAACTTTACTATACTGCTTTTTTGAAGCTCCAACACCAAGTAATACTTTTCAAAAGGCATTTCAGACAAGTTCTTTTCTTAATGTCCTTCCTAAACCCATTTTACAAGTTGAAGTTCCCATCCTTTTCACCCACAACTTTACTTTACAGCTTTTTGAATGCTCCAACACCAGGCAATACATTTCAAAAGGCATTTCAGAACAACTTCTTTTCTTAATGTCCCTCCTAAACCCATTTTACAAGTTGAAGTACCCATCCTTTTCACCCACAACTCTACTTTACAGCTTTTTGAATGCCACAACACCAAGCAATACTTTTCAAAAGGCATTTCAGAAAAATTCTTTTCTTAATGTCCCTCCTAAACCCATTTTACAAATTGAAGTACCTATCCTTTTCACCCACAACTTTACTTTACAGCTTTTTGAATGCTCTAACACCAAGCAGCACTTTTCAAAAGGCATTTCAGATCAAGTTCTTTTCTTAATATCCCTCCTAAACCCATTTTACAAGTTGAAGTACCCATCCTTTTTACCCACAACTTTACTTTACAGCTTTTGAATGCTCCAACACCAAGCAATACTTTTCAAAAGGCATTTCAGAACAAGTTCTTTTCTTAATGTCCCTCCTAAACCCATTTTACAACTTGAATTACCCATCCTTTTCACCCACAACTCTACTTTACAGCTTTTTGAATGCCACGACACCAAGCAATACTTTTCAAAAGGCATTTCAGAACAACTTCTTTTCTTAATGACCCTCCTAAACCCATTTTACAAATTGAAGTACCCTTCCTTTTCACCCACAACTTTACAGTACAGCTTTTTGAATGCCCCAACACCAAGCAATACTTTTCAAAAGGCATTTCACAACAAGTTCTTTTCTTAATATCCCTCCTAAACCCATTTTACAAGTTGAAGTACCCATCTTTTTCACCCAGAAACTTTACTTTACAGCTTTTTGAATGCCCCAACACCAAGCAATACTTTTCAAAGGCATTTCAGAACAAGTTCTTTTCTTAATGTCCCTCCTAAACCCATTTTACAAGTTGAAGTACCCATCCTTTTCACCACAACTTTACTTTAAAACTTTTTTTGCACACCACAATATCATGCAAGGCTCCACTTCACTTGAGATTTTCTCAAAGAGATGAAAAAATTTATAATACTGTTCCAAATTTTTCATAGAAGATAGAAAGTTCAAGTTATCTTCTGAATTTTATTAAAGAACTTACAATTCAATTCTAATTTCTCCAGAGAAAATAAAAATCTTCCACTTCAGTTCTTAATTTCACAAAGACACAAGGAAATTTAAAGTTCTATTTGAAAATTTTCCGTAGAAGATAGAAAAAGCTATACCATAGTTGTGAATATTTCCCGGAAGATAAAAAGTTCTACTTCAATTTTAAATTTTCTCAACGAAGTGAAGAAAAGTTCCAAGTTCTAGTCTGCATTTTCTCAATGAAAAAAGAAATTAGTTATTGATCAATTCTATTTTTCCAAATAATATAAAAAGGTTCCACTTCAGTTCAGATTTTTTCTCAAAGAGATGAAAAAATTTAAAATACTGTGCCAATTTTTCTTAGAACATAGAAAAGTTCATGTTCTTTTCTGAATTTTACCAAAGAACCCACTTCAATTCTAATTTCTCCAGAGAAAATAAAAATTTTCCTCTTCAATTCTTTATTTCACAAAGACACAAAGAAATTTAAAGTTCTTTTCTAAATTTTTCCATAGACGATAGAAAAGTTATACCTTAGTTGTGAATATTTTTTCGGAAGATAAAAAGTTCTACTTTAATTTTAAATTTCCTCAATGAAGTGAAGAAAAGTTCAAGCTTTCTTCTGAATTTTATCAATGAAAAAGAAATTAGTTATTGATCAATTCTATTTTTCCTAATAATATAAAAAGGTTCCATTTCAGTTCCGATTTTTTCCCCAAAGATATAAATTTAAAATTCTCCTCCAAATTTTTTGTAGAAGATAGAAAAAGTTACACATTGATCGTGAATATTTCACTATGAAGATAAGGAGCTCCACTTTGATTCTGAGATTTTTACCAAAGACATAAAAAAATTTAAAATAACGTTATAAATTTTAGGGTTGAAGATAGGAAAAGTTATTTTATGATTGTGAATATTTTCCAGGAAGATAAAAAGCTTCATTTTATTTCTAATTTTCTCATTGATGTGAAGAAAAGTTCAAGTTCTTTTCCTAATTATCCCAATGAAAAAGAAATCA
Organism: Artemia sinica; assembly: GCA_027921565.1. Taxonomy (NCBI): domain Eukaryota; kingdom Metazoa; phylum Arthropoda; class Branchiopoda; order Anostraca; family Artemiidae; genus Artemia; species Artemia sinica. Next base: position 44,295,151 of record CM051274.1, read on the forward strand.
GTTACAGATCAATTCAATTTTTTAAAGAAAAAATAAAAATTTTCCACTTCAGTTCAGATTTTTCTCAAAGAGATGGAAAATTTAAATTACTGTTCTAAATTTTTCATAGAAGATAGAAAAAAAAAATTATACTTTGATCATGAAAAGTTAACTCAAGTCTGAATTTTATTAAAGAACTTACAGTTCAATTCTAATTTTCCAGAGAAAAATAAAAAATCTTCCACTTCAGTTCTTAATTTCACAAAGACACAAAGAAATTTAAAGTTCTCTTCTGAATTTTCTTAGAGAAAAGAAAAAAAGTTATAGTTCAATTCTAAGTTTTTTCAAAGAAAATTAAAAATCTCCAACTTTTTAATAAAAATTCTAAGCGCTTAACATGCTAACGTTTCCTAAGATAATAGAAATATAACAGAATAATGCATAAAATATTTTATTGAAGTAACAACATGTAGTAACAACATAAAAATATGTTACAGACATTACTTTACATTATTAACATCATTGAACAACATTGAACATTCTGAATCTGTTCCATAAAATAATTTATTGAGTTCTCTCTCTCTTGATACTAGAGTTACTCGCTTCTCTTAGTTCATAACCACTAGAATAATCATTCATCCATTTTGAGTCATATACAATTTCCACTGGGATGTCACCTACTGATTCAATACACGTTTCATCCTAGCTATTATTTGATTCATTGACTATATGATCAATAGTAGTAATAATGCTCACTTGTGCTTCATTTTCCAATCAATTTGTCATTATTTTCATTAGTGATATTGTCTGCCAATGCTCTTTTTATTTTACCGGCAATTTCCCTGTCTATTATCACATTATTTTTACAGAGGCAACAGTTCTGGCACGTTGACAAGATATGATTTATAATGTTGGTGCAGCAGTAGGCCCTTCTTTTCCTTTCTGATTTCATTCGAATGCTACACGATAAAAACCGGAAATATGACAATAAGATCTATCAACGGCTAACATGTTTACCCGAACCATTAGCTAGAAGTTACCCATCTTCATCAACTGTTATTTTTATGTTGGCATTCTCTTTGAGTAATAACTTCTCTGGAAATGATACTTTCACATATCCACCTTTTGAATGGTGAAAATTCTTGACTACTCCAAAGGAATTTAACTCCTCACTGTCATGACAACGTAGGCATACATTCCCAATAAGATCTCCACTACTACTTGTTCCATAGTTCAAATATATCTCTTTGTCAGCATTCAGGGCAACAATGACTTTATCATGTGCACACACTTTCTTCGAATAATTCATTTTTCACGTCTTTTTTAAAAATATGGTGTAGGTGTTTATCACTCCAATGGCAAAAAATTACTGATTTAACACACGCAATAAACTAGATAGTCTCGATAACCTACCATGGAATACCACTGGAAAGCCGCTTCCAATGCAAGAACAACCATAGAGTACGTTTGTTACAGCCGCAAGCATGCATAGTGAGAGAGAAATACAAAGTTGACCTGGGGAGAATTTTCCGGCGAGTATGGTTAGGTTAGATTAGACTAGATTAAGTTAGGTTAGATTAGGTTAAGTTAGGTTAGGTAAGTTAGGTTAGGTTAGCTAAGTTAGGTTAGGTTAGCTAGTAAACATCTCTCCATTTTTAAGTTAGGTTAGGTTAGGGTAGATTAAGTTAGGTTAGGTTAGGTTAGCCTACGTACGCGCGTGTACGTAGGCTAACCTAACCTAACTTAACCTAACCTAACTTAATGTAGCCTAACCTAACCTAACCTAACTTAAACATGGAGAGATGTTTACTAGCTAACCTAATCTAACTTAGCTAACCTAACCTAACTTACCTAACCTAACTTAACCTAATCTAACCTAACTTAATCTAGTCTAACCTAACCTAACCTAACCATACTCGCCGGAAAATCCCCCCCCCAGGTTGACTTTGTATTTCTCTCTCACTATGCATGCTTACGGCTGTAACAAACATACTCTATGGTTGCTCTTACATTGGAAGCGGCTTTCCCAGTGGTATTCCATAGTAGGTTATCGAGACTATCTAGTTTATTGCGTGTGTTAAATCAGTAATTTTTTGCCATTGGAGTGATAAACACCTACACCATATTTTTAAAAAAGACGTGAAAATGAATTATTCGAAGAAAGTGTGTGCACATGATAAAGTCATTGTTGCCCTGAATGCTGACAAAGAGATATATTTGAACTATGAAAAAAGTAGTAGTGGAGATCTTATTGGGAATGTATGCCTACGTTGTCATGACAGTGAGGAGTTAAATTCCTTTGGAGTAGTCAAGAATTTTCATCATTCAAAAGGTGGATATGTGAAAGTATCATTTCCAGAGAATTTAGTACTCAAAGAGAATGCCAACATAAAAATAACAGTTGATGAAGATGGGCAACTTCTAGCTAATGGTTCTGATAACATGTTAGCCGTTGATAGATCTTATTGTCATCTTTCCGGCGTTAGCATTCGAATGAAATCAGAAAAGAAAAGAAGGGTCTACTGCTGCACCAACATTATAAATCATATCTTGTCAACGTGCCAGAACTGTTGCCTCTGTAAAAATAATGTGATAATAGACAGGGAAATTGCAGGTAAAATAAAAAGAGCATTGGCAGACAATATCACTAATGAATATAATGACAAAATTGATTGGAAAATGAAGCACAAGTGAGCATTATTACTACTATTGATCATATAGTCAATGAATCAAATAATACCTAGGATGAAACGTGTATTGAATCAGTAGGTGACATCCCAGTGGAAATTTTATATGACTCAAAATGGATGAATGATTATTCTAGTGGTTATGAACTAAGAGAAGTGAGTAACTCTAGTATCAAGAGAGAGAGAACTCGTTTAACTTATTTTATGGAACAGATTCAGAATGTTCAATGTTGTTCAATGATGTTAATAATGTAAAATAATGTCTGTAACATATTTTTATGTTGTTACTACATATTGTTACTTCAATAAAATATTTTATGCATTACTCTGTTATATTTCTATTATCCTAGGAAATGTTGGCATGTTAAGTGCTTAGAATGTTTATTAAAAAGTTGGAGATTTTTTATTTTCTTTGAAAAAACTGAGAATTGAACTATAACTTTTTTCTTTTCTCTAAGAAAATTCAGAAGAGAACTTTAAATTTCTTTGTGTCTTTGTGAAACTAAGAACTGAAGTGGAAGATTTTTATTTTTCTCTTGAGAAATTAGAATTGAACTGTAAGTTCTTTAATAGAATTCAGACTTGAGTTAACTTTTCATGATCAAAGTATAACTTTCTCTATCTTCTATGAAAAATTTAGAACAGTAACTTAAATTTTTCCATCTCTTTGAGAAAAATCTGAACTGAAGTGGAAAATTTTTATTTTTTCTTGAAAAATAGAATTGATCTGTTACTTATTTCTTTTCATAGGGATAATTAGGAAAAGAACTTGAACTTTTCTTCACATCAATGGGACAATTAGAAATAAAATGAAGCTTTTTATCTTCCTGGAAAATATTCACAATCATAGAATAACTTTTCCTATCTTCAACGCTAAAATTTATAACGTTATTTTAATTTTTTTATGTCTTTGGGAAAAATCTCAGAATCAAAGTGGAGCTCCTTATCTTCATAGTGAAATATTCACGATCAATGTGTAACTTTTTATATCTTCTACAAGAAATTTGAAGGAGAATTTTAAATTTATGTCTTTGGGAAAAAATCTGAACTGAAATGGAACCTTTTTATATTATTAGGAAAAATAGAATTGATCAATAACTAGTTTCTTTTTCATTGAGAAAATTCAGAAGAGAGCTTGAACTTTTCCTCACTTCGTTGAGAAAATTTAAAATTAAAGTAGAACTTTTTATCTTCCGGAAAAATATTCCCAACTAAGGTATAACTTTTCTATCCCCTATGGAAAAATTTTGAAAAGAACTTTAAATTTCTTTGTGTCTTTGTGAAATAAAGAATTGAAGTGAAAGATTTTTATTTTCTCTGGAGAAATTAGAATTGAAGTGTGTTCTTTGGTAAAATTCAGAAAAGAACTTGAACTTTTCTATGTTCTAAGAAAAATTTGGAACAGTATTTTGAATTTTTTCATCTCTTTGAGAAAAATCTGAACTGAAGTGGAACCTTTTGATATTATTTGGAAAAATAGAATTGATCAATAACTAATTTCTTTTTTCATTGAGAAAGTTCAGACTGGAACTTGAACTTTTCTTCACTTCATTGAGAAACCAAGGAAGAGTTCTACTCTGCTCTGTCCAGATGTCTGTCAACAGTTTCCCCCCCACGATGTCACTGTTCTTCTCGGTGACTTCAATGCTACAGTGCGAGATGATATGGGTGTTTGGCGTGGCACAATTGGACCTGTATCCCCCGACCCACTGAACGATAACGGCCTTCGCCTACTCGAACTGTGCCGATCCCATGAACTTGTGATCGCAAACACCTACTTTCAACGTAAGACTATCCACCAGTACACGTGGTATAGTAACGACGGTCGCACAAAGAAGATGATTGACTACGTCATTATTTCTAAACGCTGGAGATCATCGCTGAAGAACTGCAGAACTTACAGATCAGCAGAGCTCGGAAATGCAGATCACAGGCTTGTATGTGCTGATGTCCAGCTTCGCCTCCATGCACAGCGATCGGAAAGAAAACCAGTAGCAGTGGATATTGGGAAACTAAAGGAGCCATATACTCGCCAGAAGTATAGTGTTGAGATATCAAATCGCTTTGAGCTCCTGGGCACACTCAACAACAGCGAAGACACCTGGAAGTATTTGAAATCACAGACCAGCGAAGCAGCACAGCTGGTGCTTGGCAAGCGGAGTTTCCCGAAGAAATCGTGGCTAACTGACGAAACACTGCAGGTCATAGAGCAAAGGCGGAGGGCAAGACTTCTTGGGGACATGGCCACCTATCGAAGGCTCAATGGAGTGCGGAACAGACTTATTCACCGAGACCGAACTCAGTTTGTTGCAAGGAAAGCCGATGAAATCGAACTAGCAGCAAAAAAGAAAGACATGGGTAGCCTGTTCAAGCACCTCCGCGATCTCACAGAAAATAAAACACCAGCATTGGGACCCGTCCTATCCAGGGATGGGACACTTCTCTCTGATGAGGGTTCTTGTCTCGAGCGGTGGAAGGACCACTTCTGCTCACTCCTGAACAACACTAACCCGTCTATGCCTCCTACTGATAGTCCCAGCCAACCTGGCAGTCCAAGATCCGAAACAGATGCTCCTCCAGACGAGCCTTTCAGCCCCTCAGAAATTGGAAATGCAGTAAAAAGGCTCAAGAACAATAAAGCTGCCGGTATCTGTGGCCTGAGTGCAGAGCTGCTAAAATATGCAGGTCCTGTTATGCTCCTGTTTCTCCACACCCTGTTCTCTACAATCTGGCAAACCGAGATAATTCCCGAAGATTGGCGGAAGGGTGTCATTATCCCTTTATGGAAGAGGAAAGGTTCTAGAAGCGACTGCTTGAACTACCGTGGAATAACCCTACTGTCTGTCCCAGGAAAACTTTTCTCAATGGTCCTGCTAGATCGATGTCGAAATATCATTCGTAAAATCCGGCGACCGGAGCAAGCTGGTTTCATGTCGGACCGTTCAACCATCGAGCAGATTTTTACGATCCGACAAATCATAGAAAAAGCCACGGAGTTCCGACAAAAAGCTTTTTTTTACCTTCGTCGACTTCCGTGCTGCGTTCGACTCAGTGAACCGAGAAGCTCTTTGGCGGATTCTAGAATCGACAGGCCTCCCTAAGAAATACTGCAGACTCTTCAAGCTCTACACCATGGGACGGAGAGCTGTGTTCAAGTGAACGGCCGCCGCAGCCCGTTCTTCCAAATCACGACAGGAGTGCGCCAAGGATGTGCAGTTGCCCCAGAGCTCTTCAATGTCATCATAGACTACGTTATGACTAGGACTACTTCACGTCTCAGCTTTGGACTCAAGTTTGGAGATCGTGTCATTACAGATGCTGATTTTGCCGATGACTTGGCCATTCTGGCGGACTCCATGGAGCAGTTGCTGGAAGCGCTTCGAATCCTACGAGAAGAGGCTGCAAAAGTAGGACTGCAGATAAACTGGACTAAAACGAAAATTATGGCCATAGACCCATCCTCTCCTGCTGCCAATCCTTCAGTTAGCCTGGATAGCACCACTAGCATCGAAGTTGTCCAAAGGTTCACTTACCTGGGCTCCATAATTTCTTCAGATGGCTCGCTTCTTTCTGAACTACAAGCGAGAATATCCAAAGCGTCTTCTGCCATGGGCAGACTGAACCGTCACCTCTGGCGAAAACCGAACATCAGTCGCACAACGAAGCTGCGGATTTTCAACGCCCTCGTCGGCTCTGTGATGCTCTATGGAGCTGAGACGTGGCAAGCTTCAGCCGCAACCCTCAAGACAATTGATGTCTTTCAGTCGAAGAGCCTGAGGAGGATCGAAGGTCTACGATGGTTCGACTTTTTCAGCAATGAGAAGCTGCTGCAGCTCACCAAGCAGTCTCGGTTTTCGACCCAAGCAGCCGAGCGAACACTACGATGGTTCGGACACCTACTTCGAATGCCTCCACACATACCTGCGAAAACGATCCATGACTTCGACCCTGTCAAAGCCGGTTGGAAGCGACCTCGCGGCCGACCGAAGAAACGATGGTCTGACAGCCTGTCCGAGTTCCTGGCGATGGCAAATATCAGGTTGAGCGATGTGCAAACGCTTGCCATGGACCGAAGTGGATGGAGGAGGCAGACGTCACTCTCTACGCCGAGCAGCGCCCGGCAGGAGACATAAGTCAAGTAAGTAAGTCAAGTAAGTCATTGAGAAAATTTAAAATTGAAGTAGAACTTTTTATCTTCCGGAAAATATTCACAACTATGGTATAGCTTTTTCTATCTTCTACGGAAAATTTTCAAATAGAACTTTAAATTTCCTTGTGTCTTTGTGAAATTAAGAACTGAAGTGGAAGATTTTCATTTTCTCTGGAGAAATTAGAATTGAACTGTAAGTTCTTTAATAAAATTCAGAAGATAACTTGAACTTTCTATCTTCTATGAAAAATTTGGAACAGTATTTTAAGTTTTTTCATCTCTTTGAGAAAATCTGAAGTGAAGTGGAACCTTGCATGACATTGTGGTGTGCAAAAAAATTGTAAAGTAAAGTTGTGGTGAAAAGGATGGGTACTTCATCTTGTAAAATGGGTTTAGGAGGGACATTAAGAAAAGAACTTGTTCTGAAATGCCTTTTGAAAAGTATTGCTTGGTAATGGGGCATTCAAAAAGCTGTAAAGTAAAGTTCTGGGTGAAAAAGATGGGTACTTCAACTTTTAAAATGGGTTTAGGAGGGATATTAAGAAAATAACTTGTTGTGAAATGCCTTTTGAAAAGTATTACTTGGTTTTGGGGCATTCAAAAAGCTGTACAGTAAAGTTGTGGGTGAAAATGATGGGTACTTCAACTTGTAAAATGGGTTTAGGATGGACATTAAGAAAAGAAGTTGTTCTGAAATGCCGTTTGAAAATTATTGCTTGGTGTTGGAGCATTCAAAAAGATGTAAAGTAAAGTTGTGGGTGAAAAGGATAGGTGTTTCAATTTGTAAATGGTTTTAGGAGGGTCATTAAGAAAAGAAATTGTTCTTAAATGCCTTTTGAAAAGTATTGCTTGGTGTTGTGGCATTCAAAAAGCTGTAAAGTAGAGTTGTGGGTGAAAAGGATGGGTACTTCAAGTTGTAAAATGGGTTTAGGAGGGACATTAAGAAAAGAACTTGTTCTGAAATGCCTTTTGAAAAGTATTGCTTGGTGTTGGAGCATTCAAAAGCTGTAAAGTAAAGTTTTGGATAAAAAGGATGGGTACTTCAACTTGTAAAATGGGTTTAGGAGGGATATTAAGAAAAGAACTTGTTCTGAAATGCCTTTTGAAAAGTATTGCTTGGTGTTTGAGCATTCAAAAGCTGTAAAGTAAAGTTGTGGGTAAAAATGATGGGCACTTCAACTTGTAAAATGGGTTTAGGAGGGATATTAAGAAAAGAACATGTTCTGAAATGCCTTTTGAAAAGTATTGCTTGGTGTTGGAGCATTCAAAAAGCTGTACAGTAAAGTTGTGGGAGAAAGGATGGGTACTTCAATTTGTAAAATGGGTTTAGGAGTGACATTAAGAAAAGAAGTTGTTCTGAAATGCCTTTTGAAAAGTATTGCTTGGTGTTGTGGCATTCAAAAAGCTGTAAAGTAGAGTTGTGGGTGAAAAGGATGGTACTTCAACTTGTAAAATGGATTTAGGAAGGATATTAAGAAAATAACTTGTTCTGAAATGCCTGTTGAAAAGTATTGCTTGGTGTTGGAGCATTCAAAAAAGCAGTATAGTAAAGCTGTGGGTGAAAATTATGGGTACTTCAACTTGTAAAATGGGTTTAGGAGGGACATTAAGAAAAGAACTTGTTCTGAAATGCCTTTTGAAAAGTATTGCTTGGTGTTGGGGCATGCAAAAAGCTGTAAAGTAAAGTTCTGGGTGAAAAAGATAGGTACTTCAACTTGTAAAATGGGATTAGGAAGGATATTAAGAAAAGAACTTGTTGTGAAATGCCTTTTTGAAAAGTATTGCTTGGTGTTGGGGCATTCAAAAAGCTGTACAGTAAAGTTGTGGTTGAAAAGGATGGGTACTTCAACTTGTAAAATGGGTTTAGGATGGACATTAAGAAAAGAAGTTGTTCTGAAATGCCGTTTGAAAATTATTGCTTGGTGTTGGAGCATTCAAAAAGCTGTAAAGTAAAGTTGTGGGTGAAAGGATGGGTACTTCAATTTGTAAGATGGGTTTAGGAGGGACAATAAGAAAAGAAGTTGTTCTGAAATGCATTTTGAAAAGTATTGCTTGGTGTTGTGGCATTCAAAAAGCTGTAAAGTAGAGTTGTGGGTGAAAAGGATGGGTACTTCAACTTGTAAAATGGGTTTAGGAGGGACATTAAGAAAAGAACTTGTTCTGAAATGCCTTTTGAAAAGTATTGCTTGGTGTTGGAGCATTCAAAAGCTGTAAAGTAAGTTGTGGGTAAGAAGGATGGGTACATCAACTTTTAAAATGGGCTTAGGAGGGATATTAAGAAAAGAACTTGTTCTGGAATGCCTTTTGAAAAGTATTGCTTGGTGTTGAAGCATTCAAAAAAGCTGTAAAGTAGAGTTGTGGGTGAAAAGGATGGGTACTTCAACTTGTAAAATGGGTTTAGGAGGGACATTAAGAAAAGAAGTTGTTCTGAAATGCCTTTTGAAAAGTATTGCTTGGTGCTGAAGCATTCAAAAAGCTGTAAAGTAAAGTTGTTTGTGAAAAGAATGGGAACTTCAACTTGTAAAATGGATTTAGGAAGGACATTAAGAAAATAACTTGTTCTGAAATACCTTTTGAAAAGTATTGCTTGGTGTTGGAGCATTCAAAAAAGCAGTATAGTAAACTTGGGGGTGAAAAGGATGGTTACTTCAACTTGTAAAATGGGTTTAGGAGGGACATTAAGAAAAGAACTTGTTCTGAAATGCCTTTTGAAAAGTATTGCTTGGTGTTGGGGCATTCAAAAGCTGTAAAGTAAAGTTGTGTGTAAAAAGGATGGGTACTTAAACTTGTAAAATGGGTTTAGGAGGGATGTTAAGAAAAGAACTTGTTCTGAAATGCCTTTTGAAAAGTATTGCTTGGTGTTGGGGCATTCAAAAAGCTGTACAGTAAAATTGTAGGTGAAAAGGATGGGCACTTCAACTTGTAAAATGGGCTTAGGAGGGATATTAAGAAAAGAACTTGTCGTAAATGCCTTTTGAAAAGTATTGCTTGGTGTTGGGGCATTCATAAAGCTTTAAAGTAAAGTTGTTGGTAAAAAGCATGGGTACTTCTATTTGTAAAATGGGTTTAGGAGGGACATTAAGAAAAGAAGTTGTTCTGAAATGTCTATTGAAAAGTATTGCTTGGTGTTGTTGATTTCAAAAAGCTGTAAAGTAGAGTTGTGGGTGAAAAGGATGGGTACTTCAACTTGTAAAATGGGTTTAGGAAGAACATTAAGAAAAGAACTTGTTCTGAAATGCACTTTGAAAAGTATTGCATGGTGTTGGGGCATTCAAAAAGCTGTAAAGTAAAGTTTTGGGTGAAAAGGATGGGCACTTCAACTTGTAAAATGGGATTAGGGGGGACATTAAGAAAAGAACTTTTTCTGAAATGCCTTTGAAAAGTATTGCTTGGTGTTGGAGCATTCAAAAAGCTGTATAGTAAAGTTGTGGGTGAAAAGGATGGGATACTACAACTTGTAAAATGGGTTTAGGAGGGACATTAAGAAAATAACTTGTGCTGAAATGCCTTTTGACAAGTATTGCTGGGTGTTGGAGCATTCAAAAGCTGTAAATTAAAGTTGTGGTTGAGAAGGATGGGTACTTCAACTTGTAAAATGGGGTTTAAGAGGGACATTAAGAAAAGAAATTTTTCTGAAAAGATATAATAAAGCCTTTTGAAATGTGGGGGCCCTTCTTTGTCTCAAGTGCGCAAAAAAGTATTTAAAAAATGGGTTGAGGGGCCCGGGGGGCCTTTGGGGATCCGAGGGGGGCCGGGGCCCTTTGGGGGCTCAGGGGTCTTTTGGGGCCGGGGGGTTTCTTCGGGGTTGGGGTAGGGGGGTCGGGGCCCTTTGGGGTTGGGGTAGAGGACCTCACAACACTGTTCAAATGGAACTTGTGTATTATAACGACCACAGAGTTTCACCCTCAAATCCTCTTCTAAATCATCTTCTAAAATCATCTTCTAAAATACTTCAAACGGTTTTGCTCAAATCATCTTCTAAAATGTCTCAAAAAGGTGTCACCCAAATAATCCCTAAACGTAATTTCTGCGTGTTCCTTTTGTTTTGGCATCCCTGCGCTGTCACATTTGAAATTCCTAGGAAACCCTTTCCCGCGTTAATCTCTTCATCTCTAAGATGTTCTTGGTTTCACTATTATGGCTTCGATAGAATATCAATTTATCGCTAAGTCTAATGACCTGAGAAGCCGTATTTAAAAATAGAATATTAATTTATCTCTTTAGAGTTCCGCATAATTCCTAGGAAACAAGTGATGTCATTTCTAATTCCCTTTCATGAATCAATAATTCCCCTTAGAAACAACAAATTAATTCCCCTTTCGTGAACCAATACATTCTCCCCACCGATTATGCAAATCAAGTTCTCGGAAATTCACTTCCCCTTCGAGTCCTAGATCAAAACATTCTCCCCAGTGTCAATGCGCATGTGCAAACTTCGCCCGGAGACAATTCTCCTGGACGAACACCAAAAATCATGCAAACTTCGCCCCGGAGACAATTCCCCTGGAAGAACACCAACAAATAAATTTCTCGGAAATTCTCTCCCCTTCGATTACGCAATCAATTTCTCGGAAACTGTCAGCATTAGACTAAATTGTAGATGGCAGTAGGGGTGAGGGGTGGGACCTCCTGATAGGTTCCTACTCGTTACCATGAACTGTTTTGATTAGAAAACAACTGACTGTGACTGAAACAAATCCTCCGGAGAAATACTGGCTTTAGCTACCATTTGTATAAACCATAAGTTAATGGTTAGATACAATGGACAATTGCCAGTTATATATAGTAAGAAAGTAGGTAATGTAGGATATAAGCTTTTAAAACTTTGAAAAAGTTCTCGTTTTTAGAGTTTTTAACTTCTCCGATAGCAGAGTTTTAAAGTAATAGCGTCTCAATCATGGAAGACTAATAGTGTCTCTTCTGAATGAAATTTTTGTTCGTATTTTTTTATGTGTCACATTGTAAATCTGCATGAATGGTAGACCAAACACAATCAGGATGAATTATTTTAAATTTTGCAAATTTATTCTTTAACTTCCACCTTTAGAAAAATTCGGTTTCTTGTGAATAGCTTAGGGATCTTGGATATAATTTCAAAGTTAGAGATCCAGAACAGGAAATTCAAAGCTATGGCTTACACAAATATCCCTTTGTCGTCGTCTTTTCTTGCTTCTTTTATTGCTTATTTTTCCCTTATGTTTTTTCCCATTGACATTTCACTTGTATATTATTTTTTTTTGGCTTGGTTTATTTATAAATATATAAACAAAAACAAACTATTTCCACCATAAATTGCTTCTGAGGTTGTATAGTTTGTTCGAAATGCAAATTTTCATGCACGATTTTAATAGGCAATAAAAGAATTCCTTCATTACAGTTCATAATAGCTTTTCACAAAAGGGTAACAGAGGGGTAAAAAGTGGGAAATGGGGGGGGGGTGAGGTGAAAGGAGGAATAGGGAAAGAAAAGTGAGCATGCAATTGTTTGAAATAAAAGCAGTGTTTCAATGAATCTGAAAAAAACTAAGCAGTTAAGTAAGTGTTTTTCGCATGTCACCAGATGTCTCACATTAAAAGCACAGTTAAAGTCCTATGTGAACTTTTGGTTCTATAATGATAGTTTCAAAGCTTAAATTGGCAGTTTAATAGTGTTTCTTAGTAAATAAAATACATACCCCTCCCCCCACAAATCTTACCACTTTAATTTTTAAACTACGTAATCTTGAAATCCATTTTTCTACTAAAAATGTTGGAGTCATTCAAGGCTACTAAAAAATGGTTTATTTCCATGTTTATTCAATTATTGGGCATAGTCAACTGTAATTTAACAATTTGAGAGATTTACACTTTACCTAAAATTTTTATTTGAAAAGAAAAAAAAACTATTGAAACAAAAAAGTAATTCAAAAATAATATAAACGTTTAGTTGTTTTCGTATTTTAAAGGTATGCCTTATGATTTGACAAATATTTAGTAATAATGGATTTGCAGAATTTGCCCTTTAGTAGCTCCCTTCTACTTTGATTTTGCACTTAAACAGTTTTCAAACACAGATACTTTTCTTCATTGCTTCTTAAGTCAAGTATTTGAAGTAGTTTACACCACCGGTTGCTATTGACCTAGCACTTACGTAAAGTCAACTGGACCTGACAAACTAACGATTGCGCCTTGCCCATCTCACTCTGTAAAAAGTATCTACATTTACGACTTCCCAATTAGTTTCTAGTGTTATTTGTCATACGTGTTGCTATAATTTGCTCTTTGTGTGATATTGTCGTCTCAACTTAATCTGGAGTGCTTGCTGGTCATTCATGCCCATATAAAATTTGAAGTTAAAGAAATGCAATCGAAGGAAAATGTATGTTAAAAAAAATATAAAAGTTTTCTTGTTTTCGTGTTTGAAAAAGAAGGTAAAACGAAAAGAATATGGCATTGTGCTTAAAAGTCCCTACCAGCGGTACAGATCTCTGTTTCATTGCCCTTCAGCCAGGATTTGCAATGGGTGAGGGAGGGTTGGGGGCCCCATGTTGGGCTTTTGCACTCCTATCCTGTTTACCTTCCTCATATTCTCCAGGAACCTATTTAGAGCTTGGTCGACTTTGGCTAAGCTTACAGAGTCCTGCCAGTGACCCCTATCATCATGCTTTAGGATTGCCGAAAGGTTTCCTTATTTAAATATCCAGTTTCCACCATTTCAAGATTCTTCCGCGGTACAGATCTCTGTTTCATATGCCTCTTCTCAGGATTTGCGGACCTTTGGCTAGTGAAGGGAGGGTTGGGGGCCTTAGCCATGTTTTGCTCCTATCCTGTTTACCTTCCTCATATCTTTTCTCCAGGAACCTATTTAGAGCTTGGTCGACTTTGGCTAAGCTTACAGAGTCCTGCCAGTGACCCCTATTTCTAACCAAATAACCAGTTTCTAACCAATGACACTAGGATTCAAACCCATCATGCTAATCACTAAGCTAGGATTGCCGAAAGGTTTAGTGTTTTAAAGGTACTCCTAAATATGGCTGCTATATAAAATTTCCACATTTACCAATTTCAAGATATTATTCTTTCCGAAGGGTTATTTGTCATTTCTGATATTCTCATCTCAACCTAATTTAGGATGCTTGCTGATGCTCCACTTTAATCTTAGTCTATATAAAGCCTACAATTTTCTAATTTTCAACTAGTTTGCAAGGTTCAATTGGTTATTTCGTATATATCTTAGCCTTAGTTCCATTCCGAGCTTGTTTGTGTTCCATTCCCATCTCACCCTATATAAAAAATTTATAAGTGCCATTTTTCAAATAATTGGAAAGTGTTCTTGGTCATTTCTGATGTTCTCATCTCAGCCTAATTTTAGGTGCTTGCTGGCGCTCCATTCCTATCTCACTCATATAAAGTTTCTACAGTTGCCATTTTCCAACTAGTTTCGAAAGTGTTATTGGTCATTTCTGATGTCCTCATCTCAGCCTAATTTGGGGTGCTTGCTGGTGCTCCATTCCTATCTCACTCATATAAAGCATCTACAGTTGCCATTTTTCAACTAGTTTCGAAAGTGTTATTGGTCATTTCTGATGTTCTCATCTCAGCCTAATTTGGGGTGCTTGCTGGCGCTCCACTTCAATCTTAGTCTATGTAAAGCTACAATTTTCTAATTTTCAACTAGTTTGCAAGGTTCAATTGGTTATTTCGTATATTTTTATCTTAGCCTTAGTTCAATTCCCAGCTTGTTTGTGTTCCATTCCCATCTCACCCTATATAAAACATTTATAAGTGCCATTTTTCAAATAATTGGAAAGTGTTCTTGGTCATTTCTGATGTTCTCTTCTCAGCCTAATTTTGGGTGCTTGCTGGCGCTCCATTCCTATCTCACTCATATAAAGCATCTACAGTTGCCATTTTTCAACTAGTTTCGAAAGTGTTATTGGTCATTTCTGATGTTCTCATCTCAGCCTAATTTGGGGTGCTTGCTGGCGCTCCACTTCAATCTTAGTCTATATAAAGCCTACAATTTTCTAATTTTCAACTAGTTTGCAAGGTTCAATTGGTAATTTCGTATATTTTTATCTTAGCCTTAGTTCCATTCCCAGCTTGTTCGTGTTCCATTCCCATCTCACCCTACATAAAACATTTATAAGTACCATTTTTCAAATAATTCGAAAGTGATATTGGTCATTTCTGATGTTCTCATCTCAGCCTAATTTGGGTGCTTGCTGGCGCTCCATTCCTATCTCACTCATGTAAAGTATCTACAGTTGCCATTTTCCAACTAGTTTCGAAAGTGTTATTGGTCATTTCTGATGTTCTCATCTCAGCCTAATTTGGGGTGCTTGCTGGCACTCCATTCCTATCTCACTCATATAAAGCATCTACAGTTGCCATTTTCCAACTAGTTTCGAAAGTGTTTTTGGTCATTTCTGATGTTCTCATCTCAGCCTAATTTCGGGTGCTTGCTGGCGCTCCATTCCTATCTCACTCATATAAAGCATCTACAGTTGCCGTTTTCCAACTAGTTTCGAAAGTGTTATCGGTCATTTCTGATGTTCTCATCTCAGCCTAATTTCGGGTGCTTGCTGGTGCTCCATTCCTATCTCACTCATAAAAAGCATCTACAGTTGCCATTTTCCAACTAGTTTCTAAAGTGTTATTGGTCATTTCTGATATTTTCATCTCACCCTAATCTAGGGCACTTGCTGGACATTTCGCCTTGAGAGTAATTTAGTAAATTTATTGCAAGCGTTCAAGCTCTATGCATTTGTCAATGAAAAATGAAGTCTTTGGCAGGCTTATACCATTTTTTTTTTTTTAGTTTCAAACGAAAACTACATATTTCCTTGAAAATCAAGAGCAAATTTAAAACTTAAAACAAGCAGAAAGAAAAATGAACACACACTTTTTCAATGGAACAAAATATTTCAGAAATCAAATCTAAAACAAGCAGGAATGAGAATATCAGACTTAAAGGAATAGAAGTTCAAATACACCACAAAGTATAAATTTATAAGAGTACAAATTGTCACTAACAAAGATAATGATAATGAGATAATGGATATCAAGGATAATGAGATCAAGGATAATGAACCTCCGAAAGGCTAGAGTGTATTTTCCCCTTCCGGTCCAATATTAATAATATTTAGAAGACTTGGACTTTACCAAGGTGTAACATTTGCATCTTACTTTCATTCATTTTCTTATTTTTATTCTATTCTTTTTCTATTCTGTTTCATTTTTTTGTTTAAATGTATCCAGGGAGTCTCGATTTTTTGCCGTTTTTGTTTGCATAATTTGAGGTCCTTAACTGGTACATTGTATTACTTACGTCATACCCAAACAAAAAAGTTTCGAATCTGTTATCTGTTATGTTTAAAAGTCCTACTTAAACATCCTTCTCTTACCAAACATATTCGGGTGACTCGGACTTTACCAATGTGTAACAATTACATCTTACTTTCATTCGTTTTTCTTATTTTCATTCAATCCTTTTTCTATTCTGTTCATTTTTTTTCTGTTAAAATATATGCAGGGAGTCTTGTTTTTTTTTGGTTTTTGTTTGCGTAATTTGAGGTCCTTAACCGGTACATTGTATTACTTTAGTCACACCCAAACAAACAATTTTCTGATCTATTATCCGTTCTGTTTAAAAGTTCTACTTAAATATCTTTCTCATATCATGCGTTTTTTGGGCAACAACCATTGGCACATGGTGCAGTAAAGGAATTATAGGACCTTAGAGGGAATTGTAGAACTTTGATTTATTTTGGACCCTAGAAGAGGTACTAGAATTTTTAGATAATTTTGGAAACCACACTGCCTATCCATGACGATAGTAGTGATAGTACTATTGATTGAAAACGTACATGAAAACTTACATTGAATTTCACAAAAAGTAGTCTAACCAGTGCATTGACTTACCAAGGACAGTGATATATAGGTCAATTACACATGAAATTGCCTAGAAATATGGAGTGCAGTCTAACCGGTACATTAAGTTACCAAGGACAGTCACGCCTTAAGTGGACAAGCATGTTTTGAAACTAGTCAAGGCTTTATGAGATAATTAGAGTCGTTTTTGTTATTGATATGAATTGCACAAGAATGTGTGATTTGACGTAGACATTTTAAAAAGCTATCTTTAGCTATAAAGTGGGCAAGCATGTTTCTCTACACCTTTTCAAAGAGAATGAGTATCTTCTCACTTGACCTTCCAATGCTATTCTATGGGACCTCTACGCGTGGTTAATTGCCTTAACTCGAGAGTAGTTTGTTATTAAAAAGAATTGGATGTTACAATCAGAATTGTTTGATTGACATTTGCAAAAAGGGGTAAGGGATTCGCGAAATGGACTATACGAACGATCTTATTTGAATAATAGGGAAAAAGAGCTAGATAACATTTTCGAATTGAAGATGGAGAAAAAAAAAAAAGAAAAAAAAGGGGTTAAAGTGATTAGCAGTTAAGGTAACCCTGAAGAGCATGTTAATTCATACCTTATTTATTATAAATTTGGAACAATATCAATCTTTGGAAACGGTTAACGATGATAAAATGGTCTTATGAGTATACCTAGCTTCAGCAGAAGCTTAGAATAGTAGCGGTGACAATTGAGAGATAAGGAGCAATTGCCCCCTATTTTTGAAAAATACCTTTTTGTGGCATTTATACTTTTAAAAAATACAAAGTTCAATATTCGAAGCTAGCTACAGTAGGAGCTTAGGACGGCAGCGGTGACAATTGAGAGATAGAGATTATTTGCACCTTAGTTTTTGAAAAAACACCTTTTTGTGGTATTTTACTTTTTAAAAGTTCAGCTTCAGCAGGAGCTTACGATAGTAGCGGTGACAATTCAGATATAAGGAGCAATTGCCCCCTATTTTGAAAAAATACCTTTTTGTGGCATTTATACTTTTAAAAAATACAAAGTTCAATATTCGAAGCCATCTTCAGCAGGAGCTTAGGACAAAAGCGGTGACAATTGAGAGATAGAGATTAATTGCCACCCTAGTTTTTGAAAAATACCTTTTTGTGATATTTTACTTTTAAAAAGTTCAATATTCGAAGCTAGCTTCAGCAGGAGCTTAGGATGGCAGCGGTGACAATTGAGAGATAGAGATTAATTGCCCCCTAGTTTTTGAAAAATACCTTTATTGTGATATTTTACTTTTAAAAAAATCAATATTCGAAGCTAGCTACAGTAGGAGCTTAGGACGGCAGCGGTGACAATTGAGAGATAGAGATTAATTGCCCCCTAGTTTTTGAAAAATACCAATTTGGGATATTTTACTTTTAAAAAGTTCAATATTCGAAGCTATCTTCAGCAGGAGCTTAGGACGGCAGCGGTGACAATTGAGAGATAGAGATTAATTGCCCCCTAGTTTTTTGAAAATACCTTTTGTGATATTTTACTTTTAAAAAGTAATATTCGAAGCTAGCCACAGTAGGAGCTTAGGACGGCAGCTGTGACAATTGAGAGATAGAGATTAATTGCCCCTAGTTTTTGAAAATACCTTTTTGTGATATTTGATGACAGAGTGGATGTCTTAAACTAGTTGTAATGCTGTACTCTGGCATGAATTGCTTCCGAAAACCCGGATGAATTACTTGAAAATAAAGTTTGGACAAGAAATGTCTGAAAAGTGTTTCTGGGGAGATGGGGCGATGACAGAAGCTTGTCTTAGAGTAGTTATAATTCTATACTAAGGCACGAATTGCTTGTGAAAAACCCAAATGAATGACTTGAAAATAAAGTTTTAACAAGAAATGTCTGAAAAGTGTTTTTGGGGAGATGGGGCGAGGACAGCAGCGTGTCTTAGAGTAGTTATAGTTCTGTACCGTGGCACGAAATCCTTTTGAAAAACCCAAATGAATGACTTGAAATAAAATTTTAATGAGAAATGTCTGAAAATTATTTTGGGGGGGATGGGGCGATGAAAGATTGGATTTCTCAGACTAGTGATAGTACTGTACTGTGGCACGAATTGCTTGTGAAAAACCCAATTGAATGACTTGAAATAAAATTTTTAACAAGAAATGTCTGAAATGTATTTTTTGGGAGATGGGGCGATGACAGAGTGGATGTCTCAGACTAGTTATAGTGCTGTACTCTGGCATGAATTGCTTTTCGAAAACCAGGGTGAATTAGTTGAAAATAGAGTTTTAACAAGAAATGTCTGAAAAGTGTTTTTGGGGAGATGGGGTGATGACAGAAGGGTGTCTTAGACTAGCTATAGTTTAGTACTGTGGCACGAATTGCTTTTGAAAACCAAATGAATGAATTGAAATAGAATTTTTAACGAGAAATGTCTTAAGATTGTTTTTGGGGAGATGGGGGGATGACGGAAGCGTGTCTTAGAGTAGTTATAGTTCTGTACTGTGGCACGAATTGATTTTGAGAAACCCAAATGAATGACGAGATAAAATTTATAACAAGAAATGTCTGAAAATTGTTTTTTTTTTGGGGTGGGGGTTGGGCGATGAGAGAGTGGATTTCTTAGACTAGTGATAGTGCTGTACTGTGACACGAATTGCTTTCGAAAACCCAAATGAATGACATGAAATAAAAATTTTAACGAGAAAGGTCTGAAAATTGTTTTTTGGAGGATGGGGCGATGACAGAAGTGTGTCTTAGAGTAGTTATAGTTCTGTACTGTGGCACGAATCCTTGTGAAAAACCAAAATGAATGACTTGAAATAAAATTTTTAACGAGAAATGTCTGAAAAGTGTTTTTGGGGAGATAGGGCGATGACAGAAAATTGTCTTAGAGTAGTTATAGTTCTGTACTGTGGCACACATTGCTTGTGAAAAACTAAAATGAATGACTTGAAATAGAATTTTTAACAAGAAATGTCTGAAAATATTTTTTTTTTAGGGTGGGGGGTGGGCGATGACAGAGTGGATGTATTAGACTAGTGATAGTGCTGTACTGTGGCACGTATTGCTTGCGAAAAACCCAAATGAATGACTTGAAATAAAAATTTTAACGAGAAATGTCTGAAAAGTGTTTTTGGAGAGAAGGGGACGATGACAGAAGCGTGTCTTAGAGAAGTTATAGTTCTGTACTGTGGTACGAATTGATCGTGAAAAACCCAAATGAATGACTTGAAATAAAATTTTTAACAAGAGATGTCTGAATAGTGTTTTTTGGGGGATGGGGCGATTACAGAGTGGATGTCTTAGACTAGTTATAATGCTGTACTCTGGCATGAATTGCTTGCGAAAACCCGGATGAATTACTTGAAAATAAAGTTTTGACAAGAAATGTCTGAAAAGTGTTTCTGGGGAGAAGGGGCGATGACAGAAGCGTGTCTTAGAGTAGTTATAGTTCTGTACTGTGGCACGAATTCCTTTTGAAAAACCCAAATGAATGACTTGAAATAAAATTTTTAACGAGAAATGTCTGAAAATTGTTTTTGGGGGGATGGAGCGATGACAGATTGGATGTCTCAGACTAGTGATAGTGTTGTACTGTGGCACGAAATTGCTTGCAAAAAACCCAAATGAATGACTTGAAATAAAATTTTTAACAAGAAATGTCTGAAAAGTATTTTTTGGGGGTTGGGGCGATGACAGAGTGGATGTCTTAGACTAGTTATAGTGCTGTACTCTGGCATGAATTGCTTTTCAAAAACCCGGGTGAATTAGTTGAAAATAAAGTTTTAACAAGAAATGTCTGAAAATTGATTTTGGGGAGATGGGGTAATGACAGAAGGGTGTCTTAGACTAGTTATAGTTCAGTACTGTGGCACGAATTGCTTGTGAAAAACCCAAATGAATGAATGTTTTTGAAATAGAATTTTTAATGAGAAATGTCTGAAAAGCGTTTTTGGGGAGATGGGGCGATGACAAAAGCGTGTCTTAGAATAGTTATAGTTCTGTACTGTGGCACGAATTGATTGTGAAAAACCCAAATGAATGACTTGAAATAGAATTTTTAACGAAAAATGTCTGAAAAGTGTTTTTGGGGAGATGGGGCGATGACAAAAGCGTGTCTTAGAATAGTTATAGTTCTGTACTGTGGCACGAATTGATTGTGAAAAACCCAAATGAATGACTTGAAATAAAATTTATGACAAGATATGTCTGAAAAGTGTTTTTGGGGAGATGAGGCGATGACAGAGTGGATGTCTTAGACTAGTTATAGTGTTGTACTCTGGCATGAATTGCTTTCGAAAACCCGGATGAATTGCTTGAAAATAAATTTTTTAACAACAAATGTCTGAAAACTGTCTTTTGGGAGATAGGGCGATGACAGAAGCGTGTCCACACACAGATACGAAACACACATAGAGACGACACACGCATAGAGACAAACACACACACACAGAGACGACACCCATACAGAGACGACACACACACACAGAGACGACACACACACAGAGACGACACGCTCAAAGTGACCACTTACACATAGAGACGACACACGCACAGAGACGACTCACACACAGAGACGACACACACACACACAGAGACGACAAACACACAGAGATAACACACACAAAGAGACGACACACAAACACAGATACAAAACACACAAAGAGACGACAGATGCACAAAGACGACACACACACAGAGTCGACTCACACACAGAGAGGACAAACTCACAGAGACGACAAACACAAAGAGTTGACTCACACACAGAGAGGACAAACACATAGAAACGACACACACACACAGAGACGACACACACATAGAGACAACACAGACACAGAGACGAAACACACCCAGAGACGACAAATACACAGAGGTGACACACACCCATAGAGACGACACACACACACAAACAGATAAGACAAACACATAGAGGCGATACACACATAGATACAGCACACACACAGAGACGACAAACACACAGAGACAACACACACACAAACGCAAAGAGACGACACACACAGATACGAAACACACATAGAGACGACACACGCATAGAGACAACACACACACACACAGAGACGACACCCCACACAGAGACGACACCCACACAGAGACGACACACACACAGAGACGACACACTCAAAGTGACGACTTACACATAGAGACGACACACGCACAGAGACGACTCACACACAGGAACGACACACATAGAGAGACGACACACACACAAAGACGACAAACACACAGAGACAACACACACAAAGAGACGACACACACACAGATACGAAACACACAAAGAGACGACACATACACAAAGGCGACATAAACATAGAGACGACAAACATACAGAGAAGACACGACACACAAACAGAGTCATAGTGAGAGAGATATCCAAAAAGTTGGGTTGATCTAGGTTCACTTAGAGTGGCGCACCACTCTAAGTTTTGTGTGTCGTGTCTTCCCTGTATGTTTGTCGTCTCTATGTGTATGTTGCCTCTGTGTATGTGTCGTCTCTTTGTGTGTTTCGTATCTGTGTGTGTGTCGTCTCTTTGTGTGTGTTGTCTCTGTGTGTTTGTCGTCTCTGTGTGTGTGTGTCGCCTCTCTATGTGTGTCGTCTCTGTGTGTGAGTCGTCTCTGTGCGTGTGTCATCTCTATGTGTAAGTCGTTATTTTGAGTGTTTCGTCTCTCTGCGTGTGTCGTCTCTGTGTGGATGTCGTCTCTGTGTGTGTGTGTTGTCTCTATGCGTGTGTCGTCTCTATGTGTGTTTCGTATCTGTGTGTGTCGTCTCTTTGTGTGTGTGTGTGTTGTCTCTGTGTGTTTGTCGTCTCTGTGTGTGTGTTGTCCCTCTATGCGTGTCGTCTCTGTTTGTTTGTCGTCTCTGTGCGTGTGTCGTCTCTATGTGTAAGTCGTCACTTTGTGTGTGTCGTCTCTGTGTGGGTGTCGTCGCTGTGTGTGTGTCGTCTCTGTGTGGGTGTCGTCTCTTTGTGTGTGCTTTCTCTAAGTGTGTGTCGTCTCTATGTTTGTTTCGTATCTGTGTGTGTGTGTCGTCTCTGTGGGTGTGTGTCACCTCTGTGTATGTGTCGTCTCTGGGGGTGTTTCGTCTCTGTGTGTCTGTCGTCTCGGTGTCTGTGTTGTCTATATGTGTGTGTCGTCTCTGTGTGTGTGTGTGTCGTTTCTATGTGTTTGTCCTCTCTGTGTGTGAGTCGTCTCTTTGTGTCTGTCGTCTCTGTGTGTTTGTCCTCTCTGTGTGTGAGTCGACTCTGTGTGTGTGTCGTCTTTGTGCGTCTGTCGTCTCTTTGTGTGTTTCGTATCTGTGTTTGTGTGTCGTCTCTTTGTGTGTGTTGTCTCTGTGTGTTTGTCGTCTCTGTGTGTGTGTGTGTGTCTCCTTTCTCTATGTGTGTCGTCTCTGTTTGTAAGAGTCGTCTCTGTGCGAGTGTCGTGTCTATGTGTAAGTCGTCACTTTGAGTGTGTCGTCTCTGTGTGTGTGTCGTCTGTGTGTGTGTGTCGTCTCTGTGTGGGTGTCGTCTCTGTGTGTGTGTGTGTGTTGTCTCTATGCGTGTGTCGTCTCTATGTGTGCTTCGTATCTGTGTATGTCGTCTCTTTGTGTGTGTGTGTTGTCTCTGTGTGTTTGTCGTCTCTGTGTGCGTGTGCTGTCCCTCTATGCGTGTCGTCTCCTGTGTGTTTGTCGTCTCTGTGCGTGTGTCGTCTCTATGTGTAAGTCATCACTTTGTGTGTGTCGTCTCTGTGTGTGGGTGTCGTCGCTGTGTGTGTGTCGTCTCTGTGTGGGTCTCGTCTCTGTGTATGTGCTGTCTCTATGTGTGTGTCGTCTCTATGTGTGTTTCGTATCTGTGTGTGTGTCGTCTCTGTGGGTGTGTGTAGCCTCTGTGTATGTGTCGTCTCTGTGTGTCTGTCGTCTCTGTGTCTGTGTTGTCTCTATGTGTGTGTCGTCTCTGTGTGTGTGTCGTTTCTATGTGTTTGTCCTCTCTGTGTATGAGTCGTCTCTTTGTGTCTGTCGTCTCTGTGTGTTTGTCCTCTCTGTGTGTGTGTCGTCTTTGTGCATCTGTCGTCTCTTTGTGCGTTTCGTATCTGTGTTTGTGTGTCGTCAATTTGTGTGTGTTGTCTCTATGTGTTTGTCGTCTCTGTGTGTGTGTCGTCTCTGTGCGTGAGTCGTCTCAGTGCGTGTGTCGTCTCTATGTGTAAGTTGTCACTTTGAGTGTGTCGTCTCTGTGTGTGTGTCGTCTGTGTGTGTGTGTCGGCTCTGTGTGGGTGTCGTCTTTGTGCATCTGTCGTCTCTTTGTGTGTTTCGTATCTGTGTTTGTGTGTCGTCAATTTGTGTGTGTGTTGTCTCTGTGTGTTTGTCGTCTCTGTTTGTGTGTCGTCTCTGTGCGTGAGTCGCCTCAGAGCGTGTGTCGTCTCTATGTGTAAGTTGTCAGTTTGAGTGTGTCGTCTCTGTGTGTGTGTCGTCTGTGTGTGTGTGTGTCGTCTCTGTGTGGGTGTCGTCTCTGTGTGTGCGTTGTCTCTATGCGTGTGTCGTCTCTATGTGTGTTTTCGTATTTGTGTGTGGACACGCTTCTGTCATCGCCCCATCTCCCCAAAAACAGTTTTCAGACATTTCTTGTTAAAAATTTATTTTCAAGTAATTCATCCGGGTTTTCGAAAGCAATTCGTGCAACAGTACAGAACTATAACTAGTCTAAGACACCCTTTTGTCATTACCCCATCTCCCCAAAAAATTTTCAGACATTTCTTGTTAAAACTTTATTTTCAACTAATTCACCCGGGTTTCCGAAAAGCAATTCATGCCAGAGTACAGCACTATAACTAGTCTAAGACATCCAATCTGTCATCGCCCTATCCCCCAAAAAATACTTTTCAGACATTTCTTGTTAAAAATTTTATTTCATGTCATTCATTTGGGTTTTTCATAAGCAATTAGTGCCACAGTACAGCACTATCACTAGTCTGAGACATCCAATCTGTCATCGCTCCATCCCCCCAAAAACAAATTTCAGACATTTCTCGTTAAAATTTTATTTCAAGTCATTCATTTGGGTTTTTCAAAAGGAATTCGTGCCACAGTACACAACTATAAATACTCTAAGACACGCTGCTGCCCTCGCCCCATCCCCCCAAAAACACTTTTCAGACATTTCTTGTTAAAACTTTATTTTCAAGTCTTTCATTTGGGTTTTTCACAAGCAATTCGTGCCACAATACAGAACTATAACTGCTCTAAGACACGCTTCTGTCATCGTCCCTTCTCCCCAGAAACACTTTTCAGACATTTCTTGTCAAAACTTTATTTTCAAGTAATTCATCCGGGTTTTCGCAAGCAATTCATGCCAGAGTACAGCATTATAACTAGTCTAAGACATCCACTCTGTCATCGCCCCATCCCCCCAAAACACTATTGAGACATTTCTTGTTGAAAATTTTATTTCAAGTCATTCATTTGGGTTTTTCAAAAGGAATTCGTGCCACAGTACAGAACTGTAACTACTCTAAGACACGCTTCTGTCATCGCCCCCATCTCCCAAAAACACTTTTCAGACATTTCTCGTTCAAATTTTTATTTCAAGTCATTCATTTGGGTTTTTCACAAGCAATACGTGCCACAGTACAGCACTATCACTAGTCTAAGACATCCACTTTGTCATCGCCCCACCCCCACCCTAAAAAGAAAACTATTTTCAGACATTTCTTGTTAAAAATTCTATTTCAAGTCATTCATTTTGGTTTTTCACAAGCAATGTGTGCCACAGTACAGAACTATAACTACTCTAAGACACGCTTCTGTCATCGCCCCATCTCCCCAAAAACACTTTTCAGACATTTCTCGTTAAAAATTTTACTTCAAGTCATTCATTTTGGTTTTTCACAAGGAATTCGTGCCACAGTACAGAACTATAACTACTCTAAGACACGCTTCTGTCATCACCCCATCCCCCCAAAAAAAATTTTCAGACCTTTCTCGTTAAAATTTTTATTTCATGTCATTCATTTGGGTTTTCGAAAGCAATTCGTGTCACAGTACAGCACTATCTCTAGTTTAAGACATCAACTCTCTCATCGCCCAACCCCACCCCCCAAAAAAAAACTATACAGAACTATAACAACTCTAAGACACGCATCTGTCATCGCCCCATCCCCCCAAAAACAATTTTCAGACATTTCTCACTAAAAAGTCTATTTCAAGTCATTCATTTGGGTTTTCGAAAGCAATTCGTGCCACAGTACTGAACTATAACTAGTCTAAGACACCCTTCTGTCATCACCCCATATCCCCAAAAACACTTTTCAGACATTTCTTGTTACAAATTTATTTTCAACTAATTCACCCGGGTTTTCGAAAAGCAATTCATGCCAGAGTACAGCACTATAACTAGTCTAAGATATCCACTCTGTCATCGCCCCATCTCCCAAAAAATACTTTTCAGACATTTCTTGTTAAAAATTTATTTCAAGTCATTCATTTGGGTTTTTCACAAGCAATTCGTGCCACAGTACAGCACTATCACTAGTCTGAGACATCCAATCTGTCATCGCCCTATCCCCCCCAAAACAATTTTCAGACATTTCTCGTTAAAAATTTTATTTCAAGTCATTCATATGGGTTTTTCAAAAGGAATTTGTGCCAAGGTACAGAACTATAACTACTCTAAGACACGCTTCTGTCATCGCCCCATCTCCCCAGAAACACTTTTCAGACATTTCTTTTCAGACATTTCTAACTACTCTAAGACACGCTGCTGTCCTCGCCCCATCTCTCCCAAAAACACTTTTCAGACATTTCTTGTTAAAACTTTATTTTCAAGTCATTCATTGGGTTTTTCACAAGCAATTCGTGCCACAGTACAGAACTATAACTACTCTAAGACACGCTTCTGTCATCGCCCCATCTCCCCAGAAACACTTTTCAGACATTTTGTTGTCAAAAATTTATTTTCAAGTAATTCATCCGGGTTTTCGCAAGCAATTCGTGCCAGAGCACAGCATTATAACTAGTCTTAGACATCCACTGTGTCGTCAAATATCACAAAAAGGTATTTTTCAAAAACTAGGGGGCAATTAATCTCTATCTCTCAATTGTCACCGCTGCCGTCCTAAGCTCCTACTGTAGCTAGCTTCGAATATTGAACTTTTTAAAAGTAAAATATCCCAAAAAGGTATTTTTCAAAAAATAGGGGGCAATTAATCTCTATCTCTCAATTGTCACCGCTGCCATCCTAAGCTCCTACTGTAGCTAGCTTCGAATATTGAACTTTTTAAAAGTAAAATATCACAAAAAGGTATTTTTCAAAAACTAGGGGGATATTAATCTCTATCTCTCAATTGTCACCGCTAATGCCCTAAGCTCCTGCTGAAGATAGCTTCGAATATTAAACTTTATAAAAGTAAATTATCACAAAAAAGGTATTTTTCAAAAAACTAGGGGGCAATTAATCTCTATCTCTCAATTGTCACCGCTGCCGTCCTAAGCTCCTGCTGAAGCTACCTTCTAATATTGAACTTTTTAAAAGTAAAATATCACAAAAAGGTATTTTTTCAAAAACTAGGGTGGCAATTAATCTCTATCTCTCAATTGTCACCGCTTTTTTGTCCTAAGCTCCTGCTGAAGATAGCTTCGAATATTGAACTTTGTATTTTTTAAAAGTATAATAATGCCACAAAAAGGTATTTTTTTCAAAAATAGGGGGCAATTGCTCCTTATATCTCAATTGTCACCGCTACTATCCTAAGCTCCTGCTGAAGCTAGCTTCGAATATTGAACTTTTTAAAAGTAAAATACCAGAAAAAGGTGTTTTTTCAAAAAACTAGGGTGCAAATAATCTCTATCTCTCAATTGTCACCGCTGCCGTCCTAAGCTCCTACTGTAGCTAGCTTCGAATATTGAACTTTGTATTTTTTAAAAGTATAAATGCCACAAAAAGGTATTTTTCAAAATTAGGGGGCAATTGCTCCTTATCTCTCAATTGTCACCGCTACTATCCTAAGCTTCTGCTGAAGCTAGGTCAACTCATAAGACCATTTTATCATCGTTAACAGTTTCCAAAGATTGATATTGTTCCAAATTTATAATAAATAAGGTATGAATTAACATGCTCTTCAGGGTTACCTTAACTGCTAATCACTTTAACCCTTTTTTTTTTTTTTTTTTCTCCATCTTCAATTCGCAAATGTTATCTAGCTATTTTTCCCTATTATTCAAATAAGATCGTTCGTATAGTCCATTTCGCGAATCCCTTACCCCTTTTTTCAAATGTCAATCAAACAATTCTGATTGTAACATCCAATTCTTTTTAATAAAAAAACTACTCTCGAGTTAAGGCAATTAACCACGTGTAGAGGTCCCATAGAATAACATTGGAAGGCCATGTGAGAAGATACTCACTCTCTTTGAAAAGGTATAGAGAAACATGCTTGCCCACTTTATAGCTAAAGATCGCTTTTTAAAATGTCTACGTCAAACGACACATTTTTGTGCAATTCATATCAATAACAAAAACCACTCTAATTATCTTATAAAGCCTTGACTAGCTTCTAAACATGCTTGTCCACTTAAGGTGTGACTGTCCTTGGTAACTTAATGTACCGGTTAGACTGCACTCCATATTTCTATGCAATTTCATGTGTAATTGACCTATATATCACTGTCCTTGGTAAGTCAATGCACTGGTTAGACTACTTTTTTGTGAAATTCAATGTAAGTTTTCATGTACGTTTTCAATCAATAGTACTATCACTACTGACGATCACTGTCTATTAAAAGGATTTTATCCCTATTTGAACTTTTATTTACAATTTTTAATTTGCAATCGAATGATTCCCTCTCCAAAACTATATGAGAATCTTATCAAACAGTTTGTGGTAACGAACTGTAAGTAAGAAAAACTTTGGTGAATAGTAGTCGAAACTCTAAGAAAAGGAATTTTGATAATAACCAATACATCAAATGATCTGGTTTTTTTATGCTGATTTTAAATACTTAAAGTTCCTTAAGCTTAATTTTACCCATCAAAAGCTACGAGTTTCGGAACATTTGCTTGCTTTTCAAATAAAGGGGGACACACCCCGAATTTTTTTTCAAGGGCAATAATATCAAAAGACTGGAAGAGGAACCCCCCCCCCTAAAACTCTCAGGACAAGGGTTGTAAGTTTTGCTTTGGGGGCGTATAAGGTTCTAATAGAAAGGTGGTCGTATATACTTTGGAGGGACTCTTTGAATTGGTAATCAAAAGTTCAAGTGCCCTTTTTAAGAGTCAAAGTAATCAGAGAGCAGTAACCCACCCCCCATCCACACACGCAAACACGTCGTGTTTTCCCGAGATGCATCCAATAGATATTTTGAGACAGTCCTTTTATCCAAAATAGTCCAGAGATCATATAACAAGGCTTCTGAGGTTGATACAAACCACCAGAGCCTGAGGGCGAGGGGTGGGTCTCATTTGATATTTAAATTGAAGGTTATAGGTCCCTTTTAAAGAGTCAAAGCGATTTCAGAGACCCCCCCCCACGCCCATCATTTTCCATAACAAACATCCAAACAAAATTTTGAGACATCCATTTTTTTACTGTTGTTGAAAGCTTCAGTAATTATACATTTGGGGATCTCACA
The DNA here is from genome assembly GCA_027921565.1 of Artemia sinica. Classification (NCBI taxonomy): domain Eukaryota; kingdom Metazoa; phylum Arthropoda; class Branchiopoda; order Anostraca; family Artemiidae; genus Artemia; species Artemia sinica. The sequence continues at coordinate 44,324,442 of CM051274.1, forward strand.
CACCCTTGATTTAGTCTTGATTTGGTTGAACTAAATCAAAACATACTATGTTTATACAGATTGCTGATACGGGTGTCTCAACACTACTTTTGGAACGGCTTATCATATCAAGAGGAAACCTCAGGGGCAACATGAGTGGGATGTTCAGTTGACCAAAAGGCAAAATATACCTCGTACTACTGCTATTAATACTGCTGCTACTACTGTTAGTACTAATAATTATAAACTATTACTGCTACTACTGTTCCTACTGCTACCGCTGCTACTATGATACTAATACAATTAAGGCTACACGTAGGAAGGTGAAAATTTGACAGAATATTGAGGGGGAATCTGAACCAAATCAAAACACATTATGTGCATGCAGATTGTCAAAAGGGTGTCTCTCAAGAATTTATTTGGGCATTAAGTTGAAACTTTCAGAGAATACTTAAAGGAGATGATCAATTGACAAAAAGGTAATATAAGCGTGTCACTACTGAGACTAATATACTACTGCTACTTTTCTTTACGTTTACTTTTGGAACGGCTTAACGTGTCAAGGTGAAACTTCCAGATTGTCATGAAAACGATGTTCAACTGACCAAAAGGCAATATGCACATGCTACTACCGCTATTAATACTGATGTGACTACTACTAATACAACACTAATGCTGCAACTACTTTTACTACCAACGAAACTTCTGTTATAATAGTACTATTATGGCTAAGTCTATGAAAGATATTTGATAGAATATTGATGGCAAAATTGAACTGACAAAAGACACTATGTGCATTTAAATTGTCAAAGTAGTTTATTTTAAGAATTGATTTGTGTATTAAGTTGGAACTCTCAGAGAATACTTAAAGGGGAAGATCAATTTACCAAAAGGTAATATTTGTACTGCACACTACTACTAATACTACTGCTACTGCAATATTTACTAGTTCTACTACTACTAATACAATTGTTCCAACTACTACTTCAATCCCAACTACTTGCAAGATTATGAGCATTAAGGTAAAAGGTTCAAGAAGTATATGAATATAAAGCTTATCAAAAGAGCAAATCGACAATATCATAGTAATGGCTAATTGTATTCAGTTGTGTAGTTATACTACTGCTTTGACTTGTATTAAAACTATAGCTAAGGATATGAAGGTGAAATTTTCAGAGAAGTTTTCTAAGATTTTCTGTTGTACGGATGACAACCTGCCATCCGTATGCAGGTTGTCATAAGGGCATTTCAGCGATATCTTAGGAACAGTTTTGTGTGTGAAATTAAAACTTACATCGCTTATTATGGTGAAAATTTTGGGCAATATTTTAAATGTATTGAAAAAAATCGAAACACACTATGCCCACATAGGCTGTCAAGAGAATGTATAAGCAATGCTTCAGGGCCAATTGATGGCATTAAGTTATAAATTTCATCGTTTGTTGAAGGGATGTTGAAAAAAAGGGGCTATGTGCACACTGCTACTACAACTATTGCTACTACACAAGCTAAAAGTATTAAGGTGAAGCTTTCGAGAAATATTTAGGTGGATACTCAACTAAACAAAAAAACAAACTATGATTATGTAAATTGTCAAAAGGGTGACAAAGCAATATCACAATAACGGCTTCCATTATTAAGTTAGACCTTTCATGTTAAGTTGTGACAGATTTTGAACTAACTAGAAGACACCATGTGTATATTTTTGATGCTACCTCTACGGTTCTGCAACTATTTACACTAAGGGCATTAAGTTGGAGCGTTTAGGGTGAGTTTCAACTAAACGAAAAAACTATACGCATGCAAGTATTAAATGGGCATATAATAGAAAAGAATAGTTTTTGAAAAGAATAATTTAAGTAGTGATATTAAGATTATTGGAGACCCAAACTTATTTGGAAAAAACCATTAAGGAACTGATTTTTGCTGAATATGAGTTTTGATTGATTTATTGTGGGAGTTTTGTTGATATGATGTTCCCGCAGAAAAAGTACAATATATGATATTCTTTTGTATTTATTGTTTAGTGTGGTGTTTAGTGTGGCATATATATCATAGAGAGCGCTGCTCTATCATAAGAAGTACTATCATTGATATTTAAAGTATATAATTTGACTGGAAATTCTAATTTCTAGTTCCCCTTTTAGAAGTCAAAAGTGATTGGAAATAGCCATTTTGTTCAGCATAGTTTAACAGTCTTGTGACTGTATCTCTAGGGCTGTTGCGTAGGTCAGCCCCCACAATTATGCAATTTGCCCATTATGTCTAAAAGCTAAATGTTGACTTAAAATTAAATAAAAAAGCATCGTGTGCATGCTGACTGTCAGTAAGATATCTTAGCACGATCCCAAGAACGACTGAGGGTAATACGTTCAAACTTTCCGGGCTACTTCTATTAGTACTTAAAATTTAACTAAATCAAAAGAGTTTAAGATAGAATTTAAGATAGATTTTTTTGCAAATGGTATCAAATTTTATTTTTCAGGTCAGCTAGAGGAGGTATAAAACTAAATCAAACACTACTATTTGTGTCCGATTTATAAAAGGATGTATGCTGTTAAAAGTATTGAAAATTTTTTTCCAGCATACAAATAGGAGACCAAACTATAAATTCTTAAAGAAAAACTGAAAAGATTTAAACAATTGTTTTCTTTTTTCCTAAAAATACTATGTCAATATATATCGAACAGAAATTAATTAAAAAAAAATTTTCCACAAAATAAGTTTTTTCAAAAAAAAAGTAAATAAATCTATTAAACCAAAAATGAGCAACATAAAATCAAATAATTTTACCGAGTTTAAAACTACCACAAATCAACATTGACAAATAAACGAAACCCAAAACGAACGGAAACTACAATAAATAACCAAGTCAAACTCAAAACGAGCAGAAATGAACTTGAGTAGGGCTCAAAATCCCTATGCCTTCCCAAGGCTGATTAGTGCAAATTATGTTTTGGCCTTGGGAAGGCATAGGGGTTTTGAGCCCCACTCAAGTTAATTTCTACTCGTCTTGAGTTTGACTCGGTTATTTATTTTGCGAAGTTCATCAACACTGGAGGTCTAAATTAGGAACTATCCTTCTATACTACGGTGTCCGAGAGAAACTAGTCACTCATTCTTGTAATTACCATGTATAAAAACAGCGAATGGTTTATCAAGACCTATTGCAGCTGGATTTCACTTTTATGTATCCTATCAGGAGTGAATCAAGGGTACCTTCGATCTCCAGTTCTCTTTGTTATACTGATGGAATAAATTCTCAGATGCAGTGAACAAGGTGACGTTCAGATAAACCCATTAATTCGTCTAATGAACTTAAACTATGTCTGATAGTATCGCAATGCTAGAGGCTTAGATTAGGTGAATCCAAGAAATATTTGAGAAAAAGAGGTTGAGAGACAGAGTTAGTGGGTCTGAAAGTAAAACGCCGAAAATACTAAATGCATGGCAGCTTGTGGCTCTCCCTTGGACATCTTGTGTAGGGATTAGGGTAGCCTATAGATAATGTAGGTCAATTCAAATACCTATAGAGCATAACTGCAAGTAGTCATTATATGGAACAAGAAGTAGCAGCAAGAATAGAACCTGCTAATGGAACCTTCAACAGGCTTTGAAAAATTTATAGATCTCATGAATTTTTCTTTTGCTAAATTCGAAGGTTTTTCAATAACAGTATGTTGCCTTTACTATCAGAGACATGGTGATTAAATTAAGAGAAAGAAAGAGAAACCCAAACAATCAAAAATATATGTCGTAGGAAGATATAGAACATTCACTGGACTCACAGAATCACTAATCGATCAATACATCGACAACTGCTTGTGACTAGTGTCACCAGAGTGCGAAGATGGAGTTACTTAGAAAAACTTCGACCAATTAGATATCAAAGGTGTCCGAATTTTGTTTTTCGTTGGCATCCACCATGGACATGCGTCAAAAGGCAAGGCTCTGGAGCACATTAAGGTGCAACTATCAGGTAGGCATATTTAGCCTTGATACCTACTTCCAACCAGAATAAAAAGACGTTGTAGTTTCAATAAACTGCCGGCTCTTCCTTTGTGGCCTGGGTGCCTCTGCTGGCACGGGTGGAGCTAAGGTAAGGTAGTCAATGATCATAGCCTGGAACGTTGTCATTATGTTACAATCCAGTTGAAATGGTAACTCCAATGAGCTATATTATTCATAAACTGCCACAAAAATTTGTGGCACTACAAAATTTAATTGAACGCAACACACGATGTAAAGCATCTGAGCCATTTCATTAGTGGTTTGGTCAGTTCACGATAGACAAGCAAGCCTATGCTCACATATTCAAAATCTGCTTATTCTTTTTTTATTACTATTACTAAATTCAATAGGACAAAAAAAAACATCAGTCTTGCAAACCTAGAGGCTGTCCCAGCAATGAGTAAACCAATATATGTATTTATAACCGAAATGGTTAGAACAGAAAAATGAAAGAAGAAAAATGAATAAAAAGATACTCAATAAGATAGTATAACATCAAATATATAACATCAAATAAAAGCTAAATTATACTAAGATAAATTTTTTTTCGTTGTTTGGATTTTTAAAATTGCTGAGGACCTAACTGCATTTGGTGGCAAACCAATTTGTAAACCAATGCATGCATATGTAATCAAAAGGTCAGAAAAGGTAAATAAAAGAAGAAAAAAAAAAAATTAAGAATATAGTGTATAATGACATTAGTATAGCATATTGTATCAAACAAAAGATAAGTCACACTAAGAGAAATTTTTTGTTGTGGTTGGGATTTTTAAAATTGCTGAGTATCTCACTGCATTTGGTTGCAGTAAACTAAATTCAATATAAGATGCAGAACGATTAAGTAGACATGAACGTTTTTGAGTGGTCATGTAGCAATAGCCACTCTTAAAGTTAATTTTATTGAATACTTGATGAAATAAATGCTAAGGGGGAAAATAAAATAGTTTGTCCAATAAGTTACTCATTTATCAAATGTTCAATAGAATAGGCAGAGACATGAATTGTTACACATGGACACATCAATAAACACAAGATGAACTTATAAGCTTAAATTATTGCAGATTCGATTGACCTGTGGACGAGGTCCCCAACAGGATGCAAATGTCCGTTTGACGAATCTTCTCAAGAATGTGCTTGTTGTGCTAAAGGAGGGTGCAATTGTGGCTATGACCAACCTTCAAGATGCACTCAGTGCGGATTGGAAAACAGGTGTCTTAACTGTAAGCAAAACTAGTTTATCATAACACGGTTAAAGTACAAAGAAAACAAGGTCGTTTGTTTGATATTATCTTGTAATAGACTATGTATAATTTCTATAAGTAAATAATATTATTTTGGTAAAATATTCAATAAAACCTAAAATAAAGTCAGAAAATTAAAAAAAACAGAAAATTCACTTCAAAACAAAGCTACTGGTAAAAAAATGGACTATGAAATCTGGATGTAGATTCGAGTAAAGTTTACCAAAAAGGATGTTACAAAGAACCTTCTAGGATAGGTTGTCTTGTGTTTTTAACTTGTGTCCTGACTATACATACCTCTAGCTTCAACTTCAAATTTTAAGAGCATTCTTGAAGTTCTACCTATTTAGAATAATCCCATCCAATTGGTGCATTAAAATGGTGCATTAAAATTGTGCAATGGTGCAAAATGGTGCAATGCATTAAAATTGGTGCATTAAAATTAAGGTCTCTTCCAATTGGTGCATTAAAATGGAACATTCGAAATTGGTTTAAGAAAGATTTTGTGGTTCAATTTTATTTTACATAACTGAATAGATAAAAAAAAAAAAAAACGACGCAGCTTGGAATAAATAGAAAGGTTGTGGAGCTGTTCAAGCCTAGCGTGGCTTGGTGCTGTGATAAATTGACAGTAGTAGTATTAGTTGCAATGAATATGAAGCTTGTAATGGGGTGTACTTTTTGTAAGTCTTTTCAAATACTAAACAAACAGTTTAGAATAAAAACTCCGAAAAGCCAAGCAAGCAATATTTCCAAATTTGGAACTAATTTAATCCAAACCTTATTATATGAAGTGTGAAGCATATCACCCCCCCCCCAAACTAGGTTGCTCCGATTTTGTCTGTTTGCCGAACTTTAAATTACTTGTGCTTTGGCTTTTTCAGCCTTGTCGTATATTGTGTGTGTTTCAAAATTAAATTCTCAAAACTAAGAGAGAAATTGAACCTGATTTGAACTTGAGAGAGGGAACAGTTTCCGGGTGCTTTATATTTTAAAAAAGTTGCTCTCCCTTTTCTATGCCCAAGACAGAGTAGCTATTCTTTCATTTAATTTTTGTTATTTTTATGACACCTCTAAGAATTTTGTTCATTCTGATCCTGGATATAAACTGCAATTTTTCTGAAAGGGCATTCAAAACATAAAGAATCATTGAAACGTCAAAGTGCTTGTTATTTGGATATTTGTTTGTAATTTACATAGATATAACACAAAGGAGTTAAAATAAAAACTATCGGCTATACTAAGGGTTGTTTTGTATGACCAGGACTTATTCAATTGCAAATTCTGAGTCGAATGCCCTTCTAAAGAGTCAAACACGTGTAGAGGATAATCTACCACCCCTTGAGTACTCCATATGCCCTGAAGCATCCCCGCAGCTAAATATGAAGTCAGATCAGAGTACTATAACAGTTTTCAATCAGGTCCGTCGAGAAATCCAAAATCTGCTTCCAGTGGTGACATCGCAAGTGCAATTTACGAGTAAGAGTCCCAAATTACGAGAATTGCTGCTCTAAAACACATAGACATAATAAATGTATCGTCGTTGTGTTAGTATACATTATTATTGAGCCCCTCCCATGTCATGAATAGTCGTAGAAAATTTGAGGAAGGCTAATTTCATCGTACATTTTACTTTGAGCTCCCTTTTAATTGCCAAAACCGATCGGAGACAACCACTACTCCTTCAAAGCCCCTTTTTGCCCCCTGAGCCTCCCTGTCAGTCCCTCATGGTATGGCATCAAGATTTTAGATAGTCATTTCTATCCGAAGATAAATGTTGACAGGATAAAATATGCCTATATTAACGATGTTATAAATGTAACCAGAGGGAAAAAGGTAACAAATTGTGCAACTAGCTTATATAAAACTCAGATTTTATAGACACAAATTAATAGACACCTTTGTTGAAATCTGAATGATACGAAAAATCTAAACTCGAATGATTGACGAGTCTAAATCCAGACCCCTAGGCCAGTACCGACTCCCCTTCCTACGCTCCTCGCTAATACTAGTAATTTTGTAACACTGGGGGTTTTAAGCTTGATGATTAAGGATGCCAAAAAAGAGGCTAATTGTGCAGTATACGCGTCCAAAATCAAAACAGGTTATGTACATGTTAACTTATTTAACCTAAACGTTCATCAGCGGCCAGCCATAAATCCCTGTTTTTTAATCGATTTTACTACGGATTTATATCCCAATTGACATCTCTCCATCCTCTTCCTTTGAAAATTCCCCACGGACTGTCCTTGGGGAGAAAGAATTTTCCGTTGAGGAGGATCCGGATTTCCAGGCATTATTTAAAATTGATCAGAAATTAAATGCACAAAAACACAAGTTTTTTTTTTCAATTGAAAGTAAGGAGTATCATCAAATCTTAAAATGAACAGAAATTATTAATTGTATGAAAGGTGTGCCCTTCCCAAATTATCCTTGTTTTTTTACGCTAGAGGTTTCTGCACTTCTAAAAAAGACCTTTGCCTTGTTTTTCCCAATTCCTTGTTTTTTACGCTAGAGGTTTTCTGAACTTCTAAAAGACCTTATTATTCTAGTTAAATGGCCCATGTGTTTCAGGAATCGTTCTCAAAGAATCGGGACAAAAAGTCAAACTTTAGCATGAAGAGCGAGACATTAAGAAGGGGGCAGCCCCCCTCATATCATTTAATAATTTCTGTTTTTTTTAAGTTTTGATGTTGCTCCTTACTTTCAGTTGAAAAAAAACTTGTTTTTGTGCATTTAATTTCTGATTGTTTTTAAACAATGCCGGGTAATCCGGCTTCTCCTCAACGAAAAATCCTTCTCCCCACGGACAGTCCCTCCATGGAAATTTATTAGAATTTAAAATCCCTGCCCCCGCTCAAAAAGTTCCTCCTAGACAATTCTATTCTAGCTGAAAATTCCCTCTCCCTCCAATTTCTTACGGACGGTTCCAGGTGAAATTTTTTTTTTTGCGGACCTTCATTGTTCGTTTTAATTCGTTTCAAATTAAAACCTTCCATTTGTTTTAAATTTTGATGTTGCTCCTTATTTTCAGCTGAAAGAAAAACTTGTTATTTTTAAATTTAATTTCTGATCGTTTTTAAATTATGCCGAGAAATCCGGCTCCTCCTTAATAAAAAGATCTTTCTCTCTCCCCACCCTCCATGGAAAATTATTAGAATGTAAAATCCCTGCCCCCCCCCACCCAAAAAATCCCCCAGACAATTCTATTCTATCTGGAACCCCCCCCCCCCCCCCCCCAATTTCTTGTGGACGGTTCCAGGTGAATTTTTTTTTACCGCACTTACATTTTGAAAAGCCTTTCATTTAAAAAGATTGTTTTTAAATCATTCTGAAAATCCCCTCATTTTTTTCCGCAAATACCACGCCCCCTAATAGAAAGTTGCTCCGGCAGAAAATTCCCTCTTGAAAATTTATCCCGTGGAAAACTCCCCCTTTGGCGAATTTCTCCCTCTAAAAATCCCCCTCCTCTCGAAAGATACTCTATACAACTCCAACCCAGTAAGAATTTCCCCCCAGACAATTTCCCTTAATATATCCACATTTAAAATTGAGTCGGCAAAGAGAAAGTAAGACTAATAAAAAGAAATTCGTTTAGGAAGTCTAGCAAATTCCACTAGTGTAAAATTTCCACTTTAAACTTCACCCCCCCCCCCCCCCCGAAACTTCCTTCCCCATTGAAAATTCTGTCTGTTGAAAATCCCCCTGGAGGAAAATCACCCCCCCCCTCCCCCCAAAAAATGTATGCATGCTTCACAATAAAAAACAATATACGTAAACAGTGGGCAAATTTTACAACATAAAGAACTTTCCTTAGGAGCTGTGGGGGATCATGTTATCTTCTAAGGAATAGCTATTGGACCTTTCCGCTATGCTGAACAAAATGGCTATCTCAAAATTTTGATCCGACCATTTTGAGGGAAAAGGGAAAGTGGGAAGGGGTATAGTCACCCTCCAATTCTTTGGGCGCTTAAAAAGGGCACTAGAACTTCTAGAACTTTTATTGTTCGAATGAGCTATTTCCAGATATTTTAGGACTACTGGTTTGATGCGATCACTCCTGGAGAAAACGAACAAAAAACAAATAAAACACGCATCCATAATCTTTCTTCTTGTAAAAAATACAAAATTCCACACTTTTTGCAGATGGGAGCTTGAAACCTCTGCAATAGGGTCGTGGGACACGTAGGATCTGATGATGTGATTTTTCGTTTAGAATCATATCCTTTGACTTTTAAAGGGTGCCCCCCCTTTTTTTTTAAATCAGGCAAATTTTCTCAGGCAAGTAGCTTTTGATGGGTAACACTAAACATAATGAATTTCATATATTTTTAATCAGCATAACAAGCCAATTCTACTGATGTATCTATTGACATCAAAATTCCGTTTTTTTAGAGTTTCCGTTACTATTGAGTCATGTCGCTCCTTACCTACAGTTCGTTACCACGAACTGTTTGACTGATAGTTATTTTTTTTTTTTGTAAAATATTGATTTCACTTTTCTATTATTTTTCTTCTGTTTCTTTTTGTTGTTGTTTCGTATTTTTTTTTTTTGTCAATTAATAGATTTTACTGTTTTTTTTAGTACATTTCCCGTTATATCTGTTTTTTTTTTCTTTTGTAGTGTTTGTTGTATTTATATAGTATTGTAATTGTATTATTAGGCCAAATAAGCTGTGGTTCTGGGGCAAAACAAATGTTATTTTGTTACAAAGTCCCTTGTAAGAATAAAGTGTTGAGAAGAGCTTTAACTAGAGTTACTCTACAAGCTTCTCTTTCTCGTTGAAACCTTTTTTCTCCGTTGACTCGGAGTTCTAACGAACTTTGATACTTGATCTGTTCTTTCACAGAAGAGCAGCAGGGAAGAATTACCTTTTAATATTAAATGAAGCAAGGGCACTTAAAGAAAATCTCCAATAATATGTTCGACAGAGAAAAATTATTATAGACCAATGGAACGAATGCTAGCAAGGGACGTTCTTGTCAATGATTAAATAAAAAAACAAGTTTTTTTAACTGAAAGTAAGGAGCGACGTCAAAACTTAAAACGAACAGAAATTATTCCGTATATGAAAGGGGCTGTCCCCTCCTCAACGCCTCGCTCTTTAAGCTAAAGTTTTTTATTGTTTTAAAAAAAATAAGAGTTGTGATAAAGTCAAACTTTAGCGTAAAGAGCGAGGCGTTGAGGACAGCCCCTTTCATATACGGAATAATTTCTGTTCGTTTTAAGTTTTAATGTCGTTCCTTACTTTTAGTTAAAAAACTTGTTTTTTATATATAATTTTTGAACGTTTTTTTGAATTGATGCAGGTTTTGATTTTGGCTCACCGTACAAAAATAATTATAACAAAATTTAAATATTAATTTTACTTTTATTTGGTTAAATGGCTTTCTCGAAACTTCTTTAATTTTATTTACGAACGTTTTTATTAGTAATAAATCTACGTAACTTACGAATTAACTTACGTAACGAACTTCTATATTCATATATTTTTAATACGTATATTAGGGGGCTCGCCTACTAGTCAATACCTCGCTCTTTAAGCTAAAGTTCGAATTTTGTTCCAATTCTTTAAAAATCACCCTCTTAATCACAAAGGCCGTTATTTAGAATAAATAGCTCTTATAAAAGTACTAAAAAATATTTGGCTTAAAGAGTGAGGTACGGACTAGGGGGTGAACCCAATCATACAAGTAATATTTTCTGTTCGTTTTAAGTTTTAATGTTACTCCTTATTTTCAGTTGGAAAACTTGTTTTTTTTATATTTAGTTTCTGATCTTTTTTTAAATAATGCTGGGAAATCCGGCGCCCCCTCCATAGCATTGTCCCTTCCCCCATGAAAACTTCCTTCATGGAAAGTTCCTCCCACACAACCCCCAACCCACCCACCCCCTACTACCAGAAAAAATCCTCCCCCGAAAACGTCTGTATACTTCGTAATAACCAATACTATATGTTAACATTGGGCAAAGTTCATAACTTTCAGCCCTCCCCCTGGGGACTTGGGGGGATTAAGTCATCCTAAAGGACATATTTATAATATTTTAAACCATGTTGAACAAAATGGCTATCTCAAAATTTTGATCAGGGGACTTTGGGAAAAAAATGAGCTTGGGAGGGGGCCTAGTTGCCCTCCATTTTTTTGGGTCACTTAATAAGGGCACTAGAACTTTTAATTTCCGATCCAATGAGTCCTCTCACGATATTCTAGGACCACTGGGTCGATACGATCGCCCCTGAGAAAAAAAAACAAACAAATAAACACGCATCCGTGATCTTTCTTCTGGCGAAAAATGCAAAATTCCACATTTTTTGTAGATAGGAGCTTGAAACCTCTACAGTAGGGTTCTCTGGTACGCTGAATATGATGGTGTGATTTTCATCAAGGTTCTAAAACCTTTAGGGGGTCTTTACCCCTTTTTTTGAAAATCAGCCAAATTTTTTCAGGCGCGTAACTTTTGATGGGTAGGACTAAACTTGATGAAAGTTGTATATTTGAAATCAGCATTGAAATTTAATTCTTTTGATGTATCTTTTGGTATCAAAAATTACCCGTTTTCTAGAGTTTCGGTTACCATTGAGCCGGGTCACTCCTTACTTACAGTTCGTTACCACGAACTGTTTGAAAATTGGTAATTTTCCGTATTTTATCTTGTTACAATTTCTGGTCATTTTCTTTTATGTCTATCCGTCACGGCAAAACAATCCTTTGTTTATCAAAAAGGTGGTCTTAAGATTTCTCTGGATAAAAGAAATAAGGAAGGATTACTGAGTCAGCTGTTGTAATTCAAAAGATGCTATGCTACAATTTTTTTGTAAGATCACACTCACAGCTTACCAAGACATATCAAGCTAGTTCTTTTAAATGGTTCAACCTAATATGACAGTTTTGCACTTGTGGGAAAATAGCCAAACTATTTTCTAAGTTGTTTTCAAAGAGAAGATCAGTAGTGTACAAAATTTTAAACGATATTCTTGTCTACATTGCATGTTAGAACAATCTATTTTTTACTTTATTTTTTGTTTTTTTTTTTATTTTAGACCAGGGCACTTCGTAAGTAGTATGTTTATATTGAATTCTACAAGACATATAGGAAAACATTTCTACAAGACATATACACCTATTCAAAGAGAGTGAGTATCCTCTCACATGGCCTTATACTTCTACAAGACATATAGGTAATACTTCTACAAGACATTACACCTATTCAAAGAGATTCAGAACTCCCTCACATGGTATTATACTTCTGGTCCATCTTGTGCTAGTTGGGAATAGCGTAATATGTTATGAAGGACAAGTTTCTGACATAATTTATGTAGACTAGATTTCTACTTCATAATATATATGGTATACATGCCTTTTAGGGTAAATCCGTGTCAGAAAACCAGTGTGTCTTGTTTAGGTGTTAATATATTCAGTTATTTTTTTTTGTATAAATTCAAGTTTCAAATTATAATTTTATACAGTTTGAATACTTCATTCGTTCTATCGATATCTATATTTTACGATCATTTACATTGATAGTGATATGGAATCTTCTAAGCGACTTCTGGTGAGTAAAATTTTCTTATATTATAATAAAAAAAGAAATCTATTTATGTCTCGCCATTAAGTTAAGGAAGATGTTAAGTTAAGGAAGATGCTTCCTATGTTAATTAAACAGTCCATGTGTTTCAATTTTAGTAAATATTCAAAAAAAAGAGGCAGGTTCACTTCGATTTTGGCTCATTGTATATGAAAAATTAAAATAGAATTTGCATATTAATTTTGGCAGATTTAATCCGTATATGAAGGGTCACCCCCTCCTCAATATCATGCTCTTTACGCTAAAGCTGTTAGCACTTTCAAAAAAGCTTCCTATTCTAATTAAAAAGTCCCTGTTTTTTTTCTTCAAATTTCGGTAAATATTCAAAACAGGGCCAGTCAGTTTCGCTATAAAATAATCAAATCGCTTTTCATCCTTCCACCTGAAAAGGGTGTTAATATTCAAACAGGGCAGGTAGTTTCACCAATAAAATAATCAAATCGCTTTACGTTCTTCTACCTGAAAAGGGATGTTTTCTCACTATCTGATTAAGAGTATGTTGACACATTTTTTGGCTAAATGGCTTTCTCAAAATTGAGTTACGAATTAACTTACGAATTAACTTACATAACGAAACTTCTATATTTATATGTTTTTATCACACGTATTAAGGAGTTTACCCCTAGTCAATACCTCGCTCTTTACGCTAAAGTTCGAATTTTGTTCAAATCACGAACTCTTGAATCACAAGGTTGGTTAATTAGAATAGATACCTCTTTTGAAAGTGTTAAAAAAAAAACTTTAGCGTAAAGGGGTGAGATATTGACTAGAGGGCGACCACCTTCATATACTTAATAATTTTTTGGTTTAGGTTATGTCTAGGAGTCTTCTTTCTTCCTTTTTTCTGTGATTTTAAGTGTTTCACAATTTAGGTATATAAAGTTTTAAAACCTTTGCATAAAAAAAATATCTATAAATGTCAACTTTTTGTGTTTGGTACTATGGAATTGAAAGGTCCAGTGCCCTCCATTAATATTCTGAATAAGTAAGAATTTAACTAGCTAATTAAATTGTGTCACTTTTTCAACTTTTGGGAGTTTGGTACTGTGGTATTGAAGGGGCAGTGCCCTCTCATAAGCTAAATAGTTTGAAAACTGAAAATGATTTTTATTTTAGAATGCGGTTGATCAGCCATCGCAGCAAAAACGTGCAAAATTGGATCAAACTCAGGATAACACCGAGAGGGATTAATCGAATCATTGAATGCAATCAGACCAACTGTAATTCGCCTCGCACCGCATTCCGAAGGAGAGAAGGAATCTGGTGAGCTAGCTGTGATTTTCGACGTAAGTTTTAAATAGATATTCTGAAAATATTTTAATAATTTAGCAAATCGACTCCTTATATGCTTGCGGTGAATAATGCTATTTCGCGATTGACGTGTAAAAATTTGCGGCACAATATAACTGAATTAGCATGCATATATTTGGGATAATGAGATACAGGAACCTTCTGGGTGTTACAATTTTATAGGCCTGTCAGCTTCATCTACGCTTGAGTTTTCTTTGAAAAACTTATTTTGTAGAAAAAGTGTTTTTAATTAATTCTTTATGAACGACGTTTGAAACACAAGGATGGTTCAATTAGAACAATAAGTAACTTTTTTTGAATATTCGTCTTCGATATTCAACAGATTTTTAATGTTTAAATTTCTGTGTTAACTAATTAGCTCCTATTTCTAAAGTTCAACGCGGCACCACTGACAAAATGGAATACTGGGTACTTGTCTGTTAAACGAAACACACTCAAAGAAGTGAAGTTATATTAATCCCAATGAAATATATCAAAACATGATGATAATATTGTAGAAAAAAAATGGAAAGCAGGCTGCGTAGAACAAATTACATTAAATACCTAACCCCCTAACCATCTCTATATATCCGATAGACAATTAATATATACATGCATCGTAGTTTTTCTCACTCAGAACAAGCAAATCATAACCGAACCCCACAAAGGGAAATCAGTTTCTGTCAGTTCGTACACAGTGTGTTTCTAGAGTGTGTTCCGGGTAATGTTTGAAGAACTTCATAATTTTTGAAACGATCAAAAGAAAGATAACAGTGAAGGCTACTTTAATAATAAAAGTTGGTACAAGATTCGTCATCGGGGGGGGGGGCTATTTACCTAAGCTTTAATTCTTAAATCGTTTGTAAATTTTTTAAAACTTTTCCTTTCAAAAGAAAAATTGTGTTCTTTGGAACTAGTAAAACCACTCTCAATAGGTTTCAATCACGAAGAAACAAAAACATCGCTTACTATCAAAAGCAAGCTGATATTCATTAATCAAAATTTTTGTCAGGAATTATGCGTTAACAACCAGAAATTCAATCTCCGTGAATTTAGTAAAAACAATTGTTATGATTAGTGAAGCACAAATTGCACTAATTATTTTCATTATTATCTTATTCAGTTAGTAATCATAGTTGTTGCAAGAGTCGCCATCGGGGTTCTCAGGGCAAATTTTACGGCAGTACTATGTGTGTAATCACGAGCAAAATCAAAATTTATTACTTTCTTGTTCGTGCAGAGAGAAATCGAAATGGAGGCTTTACGCAAAGACAATTTAATTCCGGGGGGGGGCACTTTAATTGTTGATATGGAAGGAGAAAAAAGTTCTTCTCTTACAATGATTTATTTAGTCCAGGTTTACTGCTACCAGCACTTCAATCAAATCCGTCGCCAAGCGACATAGGAAAATTCGGATTGTCGAGAAAAGGGAGAAAGTTACACCAACACCAGCAACCAATGTATGGGATGCATGCCCATTAACCGAGGCTGAAGAGCAATGCTTCATAGAACATACTACCTCGGTTGAACGATGGTCGGGTTTTATTGAGAATTACAATCAAGAGGGACAGGCACTAGAGTTGGATCCCTATTTTGGATTTTCATTCTGAAAATTATATTTTTTTTTCGAATAAAACCATTAGTTTTATATATCATTCTCTTGTTCTAACTTATCCTCTAAGAATAAGACTTCATTTTCCTGACTAAACCAAATATATTTTTAACATGTTCAATTGTCATTATGAAAGACATATGCCAATGTAACTTTTTTTTTTCTTTTAATTGTTCAGGTGGTGGGACAATGACTATGAAAAATTGACATAGTTTATTAACTTTATAAAAATAATGTTATTTCACATAAATAATAAGCCCCTTTTTTATAGATTAATGAAATACCACCGCCATTGGGTGATGAAACATCAGCATTTACTGAACCAATTCTAACACCACCAGTGGAGTTCAGAGACGAACCTTCATTAGTTCTAGACAATATGGAATGGCATAGAGGTTTTCTTAATGATGTTTTTGGGAATATGGTTAGCGTAGATGATTTAACTTGTGACTTTGATATGATAGAGGATCCGGGATGGGTAGATAGATTCATGCATGAGCATTTAGGTGATGTTAGTAGTGCAACTGAACCGGGTCTTCATATAGAAATTACATCACAGGACAATACAGTCTGGCTCGATCAATTGTCCCCAAACATACTGGAAGACATGCTAACTAGCCTAAGGGACTTTATGCCATCTCCAACCATTGCAATTGAACAGACGGGGGATGGTGTTATTGAAAATTCTATGTCACCCCCGACCATTCCGCTTAATGATAAACCTAGTAATAGTAGTAGTAGTAGTAATACAACAATGCAAATTGTTGGATCTAATTTTTCCGGGGATATTTTTGACGATAGTTTTATAATTAGTGAATTGAGTCCTGTGCAAATAGGTGCAGGACATGAAAATAGTGTCATGTCCCCGGAATTACGTGAATTTTATTTGTTAGAGTCTGCTCTAAGTCACTTACAAACATATAGGGTAGATTTTAACCCTCCTGAAGAAAACGTGCTTGACGGGGGCATTAAATTAACAGATCCAGTGAATGTTCTCCATAGCTACATCGACAGAATTCGAGCACACATTGAGATTCAGATTCAGAATTGGGGGGGTCAAGGGGGGGGGGGGGGGGTTAAAGCATCAGTAAATCAAAAAGTTTATTTACAAAAGGGGACATCCGGGGATATTTTTTTATTTTCATTTTTCAACTGGCAACCAGACTTTTTATCCTGGTCTAAATGAATTTGAGGATAACTTTTTCAACTGGGTAAATAAATTAATATTGACTTTGGACACGTTTAACGAAAGGGGAAGTGGGTCCACAATTTTATACATTGAACACATGGATCTGAATCTCAGTAGATTTAAAAAAAACTTTATTTTAAGGGGAGGGGCGGGGTAACAAAATAAATTGCCACCCAGATTTGTCAGCTACCAAAGGAGTTCAGGGTTTCAATTTTGAAACGGGGCTGCAATGCTTTAAATATGCATTTTTAGCAGCAGCCCATAAAACATTAAAAAATGATTCAACAATGAAAAATCGCGACGGACTTGCACGTAACGGTGGAGAAAATTTCCCTAAAGTAAATTTTGATTGTTTAGAGGGGAAGTATCCGGTGTCCTTGAAAGAAATAACCATATTTGAAAAAGTAAATGAAAATCTTGGGTTGGGGGTGGTAGTTCTCCAATATGACACGGAATTTGTAAAAGGGGGAAAGAAACCAAATAAAAAAGGAGTTTTGTATTCAGTGAGGACACCGTCAGTAGATAATGTTAAAAAATTGGGTTTGGATTATTTACGAGCCTCCCAAAGATGTAAATTCCTATGGTCATTTTTCCCCGTTACAGCAATAAGTTGACTCTTATCCCAAAGCAAGAACAAAGGAGAATGTCTCTATTGCCCCATGTGCCTTTCCTCATTTAGATCTGAGCGAACATTCTCGGATCACATGAGCAATTGCAAAATTCATGGGAATCAGCGAATTGAAACGCCGGCAGAAGGCAAAGATACTTTACAATTTAAAATTTCCAAAGTTCCCTGCTACAAGTTGATAAAATATCTTTAGACTGTGAATCAAGACTGGTGGAGGTATCAGACCCATCAAGGCCAAATATAGTCAAGGAACACAAACTAGTTGCGTGTTCCTATGCGCATGCCCGTCGCGATTCCAATAATAAAATGCAATTGGAAGAGTTTTTTTGGCTATGGATTAGGAGGGTAGTATGGAAAAGCTATTGATATCTTTAATAAAAACAGCAAACAGCGCAATTTCACGATTGCGTCACACCAACTATCCAATGACATTATCAGATAAAGAGCACTGGCACTAGAAAAGGGGACGATTTGTTGGGTTTGTAGGGGTGCTCTTGCCCCAAAAGACGCGGTCCAGGATCATAATCACCTTATTGACCCCAATTCAACGGGAAAAAGTAACTTTCGGAGGTGGGCTCACAATTCATGTAATTTAAAAATTAAACAGCAACTCTTTCTTCCGGTTTTTTATACATAACTCTAACTACGATCTGAAGTATGTGCTACCAGCAATGGCACATCTTCAAAGAAATGGAATAGTGGATGATGCATGGGTGATAGACAGCTTTTCCTACAAAATCATTCCTAAATCATCGGAAAAGTTGCTTGTTTTTGGAGTTTATGTGGAAATTTGTTGAATACGATGTTGAGTACACGAATAAAATTCGCTTTTTAAATTC
Source organism: Artemia sinica (assembly GCA_027921565.1). Lineage (NCBI taxonomy): Eukaryota > Metazoa > Arthropoda > Branchiopoda > Anostraca > Artemiidae > Artemia > Artemia sinica. Next base: position 44,342,819 of record CM051274.1, read on the forward strand.
CTACAGTTTTTTTTTTTTTTTTCCCTAAAATCATTGAGCGAATTAATTCAAGTGCAGAAAAACGATGACGGCTGCAACGCTTTCCCCCTTCTCAAGCAACAATTTCCAAATGATTTATATGATTTGTTGACGGTCAAGGGCATGTATCCTTATGATTATTATTGTTCCATGTCCAGATTCGCCGAGGAAACTATTCCCCCGATTGAATCGTTTTACGACAGTCTACATGATCGTAGGTACACCCCCGATGAATACAGTTTTGCTAAAAAAGTGTGGGCAGAGGAAGGGTGTAAAAATGGGTTTGACTACTGCAAGCTGTATTTGTCGGTGATGTGTTAACTCTGTTAGACATTATGTGTAAAAATACGGACAAAATCTATGGGGAATTTAATCTTGATTTGGGCTATTATTTTTCATCTCCTCATCTGGTGATGGACCTCATCCTAAAAATTAGTGGGGAAAAAATTGGGCTAATGACTGACATTGATCAGCACCTGTTCATCGAAAGGTCAATGAGGGGAAGATTTGTTTTTCACGGGAATCGTATCTTGGAAACTGATCCAACAGGAGAGAAGACGGGGACAAAATCGGATGCAGTTTTCCTTGATATGAATTTTCTCTACCCCTCGGCCATGTCCCATTATGCGCTACCTTGCGGTGACTATAAATGGCTCAATGACCCTCAAGCTTCCCATTTCCCCAACATTGACAGTGTTAAGGAGAATGGGCCGGTTGGATGGTTTTTTGAAATTGATGGGGAGATACCAGTCGAGCTTCACGATTCAGTAAAGGATTTTGTTTTCCCGTGCATCAATAGACCTGTGACTAAGGACTCTTTGAGCCCTCGCAATAGGCGTTTAGTCGAGGTGGACGGATTGCATTGGTCACCTTCAAAACAAAAACTTATTGCTGACCTTCTGCCGAAGAAAAAAATATAGTTGTACATCATGTGACTTTAAAATGGATGTGCAACAACGGTTTCAACGTCACAAAGGTTCATAGAGCACTCCAGTTTAGTCAAAAAACCCTATCTGAAAACGTTTGTTGACACTTTTGTCAACAAACGTTCTGAAGGGCAGACGAAAGCCGAAAAAAGAAATTTATAAGCTCATTTTGAATTCGGCTTTCGGTAAAATGTGTGAAAGTGTTCGCAATAGGAATCGTTGTGACGTCGTGACCGATCCCGAACAATGTGCTCGAATTATTGCCGATCCAAATTACACTTCCTTCACGATCATTGGCCGGACATGGTACTATTGAATAGGAAAAAAAGACGCATTGTATTAAATAAAAATATTGCTGCAGGCAGTACGATCTTGGAGATCTCTAAAAAGCTCATGTTGGAATTCTACTACAATGTGGCTAGGGTACAGTGGCCGGAAAAGGGGCAAGTAGAGTTCTGCTACGGGGACACAGATTCTCTACTGTTAAAAGTAAAAACCCCAAATCTAATTGATGATTTGGCGCACGGTGAAATTATCAGCTCACGGATGGACTACACCAATTGGAGTGGTCTTTACCCAGAGCTAGTGAAATGTCGGGCGCCAAATCAGCTTTTTTTTTTTAAATCAGAAACGGGAAGCGACATGATTTCAAGTGGTATGTTTGTAAGTCCGAAGGTGTACTTTATACAGACACACGACGAGGAAATCAAGAAATTTTGCAAAGGATTACCCACGCGCTATGTGGATAAGAATTTCGACATGGACATTTATAGGAATTGTATTGTTCAAAATATAATTCCGCGAGCCAAATTGCTGGCAATTCGTTCCCTCAACTACAGGAACTTTACTGTAAATGTAGAAAAAATTGCCATGAGTACCATTTCCGACAAGGTCTATGTTTGTCAAGACGGTGTGACTACCCTCCCCCTTGGACACTATTTAACTTCAGAACGGGGCGAATGTGTTATCCATAGGGAAAGTCTCGGTTTGAATAAAGTCCAGTAAATTTTTTCCTAAAACCTTTGGGGGGGCCTCACGGCCTTTGGGAGGGGGGGGGGGGCTCGCGGCCCGGGAGGGGGGGGGGGGCGGCCGCCAGCGGGGGGCGCATCGCCACTATCAAAGTTATCTTTTTTTACTTAGAGCAGATTTTTTTTTTGTAAACATACATGTTGCATTCAAAAAAAGTGATATTATTTCAAGTGCTTTATTCTAATGTTGTATTTTTTCTATAAATAAACAAAAAAAAAGTGTATTTATTTAAATGTTTTTTCTCTCTGTGTCTATGTAAATGTTGTTTTTTTTTATTATAAATAAATTTAAAAAAAGTGTATTTTTTTCAATGTAGTATTTTTTTAAGTATTGTTACCTTTTTTATGCATATAATAAAAGAAATATGATTCTTTATTCGTCTTCTTCTTTTTATTGTGCTTAAACAGAGTAGGGAAATTATGTAGTCATTAGACAACTATGGTCTACAGTTAGTTGTCCAGGTGAACTGTTGAAGGGAACATGTATTAATTTAAAACACCATTCAGATCGTTTCTGTGTGGGCCGTCAATGTCGGGCAAAACAACACTCTTAACTAAAATAATTAAAAATTGCGATAAAATGTTTGTGGAAAACCCGAAAAAAATCTACTATTGTTACAGTATTTGGCAGGAGTCATACGATAAAATAAAAGCAATTGCTGCCACCACGGGTTTTGGTGCAGATACAATTCATACAGGGACTTGATGTTTTCAGCATTATTGAACCAAACTCTTGGCTGATCATTGACGATCTGGCTGAATCTATTGAAAAATGGTCCCAGGAAATGCTGCAATTGTTCACTGTTCGCTCTCATCATGAACAGATTTCCGTTACTCTGGTTCTACACAATCTCTTTCATCAGAGCAAATTTATGTGAACACTTGCATTGAACTGCACCTACTATATCATCTACAGAGTTGTTCGTGATTCTAGCTCGCTAATAACTCTCAATAAACAAATCTATCCAGGTGCCCCTAAATTTCTGCTCTCAGCATACAATCAGGCAACTAATAAACCCCACGGTTATATCCTATTGGATCTTAATCAAAATACACCCGAGGATCTGCGTGTAGTCACAGATATTTTCGGCAATGAAATTACAGTATATCTCCCTGTGAACACTAAAAAGACCTATTAGTCGCTATCATGACACTGAAGAAACTACATGAAAATAGACAGTTGTTTTCAGTTCTAAGCACTTCAAAACCTCCGCGTAGGAAAGCCATACTCAAACATGGTATTGACAATGATTTCATTAATCTAATATCCGAACTTTGTTTAAATTTGACCGAGGGTAATGTTCAACTGCCAGAAGTAGTTAAGCAACAGGCAAAGCAACATCGTTCCATTGTACGTACATTGGCCTCTAAAAAGAAAGGAAAGAATTTTAAAAGGAAACGACTTCTTCAGGCGGGCGGTAGCTTTTTCACACTTTTACTGCCAATAATTGCAGGACTTGTAAACAGTTTTCTCTAGATGGCAAAACCCTATAAATTGACTCCAATAGAACTCACTCTCTCACCCGTGGAACACTTTGAGAAAAATCTGAGTAAATTCCTTAACAATGAAAATATTGAGGATGATAAAAAACTGCTTTTACTTCAAGATGCACTTCGCCGAGTGGACAAACATATGTCCTATCGGTCAAAGCCCACTGCTGCTTCTGCTGGTATTGATCACAAAAAAGAGTCATCTTCTCAAGAGTCTGCTGCTGCTGGAACACAATTAAAGAAGGAGGAATTGGATTCAATTGTATTGAAAATTGGAAATCTAATGCCCCACTCATATCGTGAATAAAGTAAACGACTCCTAACCTATCTCATAGAAAGTGGTCAAGATCATATTCAAGTTGTGAGCAATGAGGAAGGGATTATAATTCAGGGCAAGAGCTATAATCTACTTGATTTAATCTATGACATGGTTACAAATCGTAAAGGATTATTATCATTTGACGCTCATCTATACAACTTTTAAATACATTAAACTTCCCCAAAAGTCTTATTAGCAATAGACAAATTCTAAAAAAATTAAATGAACATGCATCATCATCATCATCAACAACAACAACACCATTAAAATATGAACATGAAGAAGAAGAAGAAGAAGAAGATTTTAAATCAATCTTGGAAAATACTAGCACACCTAGTGGAAAAAAACTTGACAATGGCGGCGAGGAAAAAGCAAAAACGTTTCATGTCACCATCGTCAACTAGTATACAAAAGCGTAGCGGACGTTACACAACGTGTTTACGTTCAAAATGGTTGAAGTTCTGAAAGGTGTTTATGAAAATATTGGTAAGGCGGGGAGTTTAAGTTCCCCCACCACTCTTTCCAAAGTCACTGGTGTTCACACTAAAAGTGTACAAGACTATCTACAAAATGAATCAAGTTACACTCTACATAGAAATCATAGACTTCGTGCCAATCAATATCGAAAAACTAAAGCCTTTTACCCATTGCATATAATGCAAGCAGATCTCCTGACTCTAGATGAGATTCAAAGACGTCACAATACACCGTACAAGTACATTCTACTTGCAATCAGTGTTTTTAGTCGCTATGCATATGCAATTCAATTGCGATCAAAGAGAGGTGTTGAAGTTGCTCAGGCCATTGAAAGTATTCTCGAACAGGATTCATATAAAAAAATTCAAACAGATCGCGTTAGTGAATTTGTTAATCCCCATGTTGCAAAAGTACTAGAGAAATATAGTACACTGCTATATCATAGTCATAGTCCTATAAAGGCTGCATTGGCCGAACGATTGATAAGAGCTATTCGACTTTTAATTTCAAGATATTGTACATTGAAAAATACATCGGCTTTTATTCATGATCTAGATAAAATCATGTTGATTTATAATCAACGACCTCATCGATCATTGTCCAACTCTACACCAACGGAAGTTCATCATTCGGATCATAATACAATTGACACCTTTCTTAAACAATATTCCAATGAATCAAAAGTCAAGAAGAAGAAAAATAAATTCAATGTTGGTGATACGGTTCGAATTAATAGAACAACTAATGTTTTTGAAAAGGGGAATTACTTGTGGTCCACTGAACTTTTTAAAGTGGCAAAAATCCTAGACACTAAACCCATAACTTATCGCCTGCGTGATACCAAAGATGAAGAGATTCTCGGCGGCTTTTGACTATGAATTGCAAAAAGTTAAAAAATGCTAGTGAAATCTATCAAATTGAAAAGATATTAAAGACACGTACTCGCGGGGGTAAGAAACAGTTACTTGTTCGCTGGCTAGGATACAACTCCGATTTTGATTCTTGGATTGGTGTTGAAGATATTGACAATGCCCAATGATTTCTATGTAACTTTCATGTCCAACGTTTCCGATCCTCTCTACAATGACTTGAATACGACAAGTGATTTTTGGACAAAACTCTCACCCGCCATCAAATTTGACGGTGCATATGAAGTGGCCCTTGTCGACTGTATTCTCAAAAATACCTATGAAATCCTGAGAAAGGATCGTAAATATGAAATAAAAATTAGACCGTTTGAATTCGGTGATGAAGGTGCAATGGCAACTTTTGACTCTAATCAGTACCCTATTGCTAACATCCCCTACAGGGAATACAATAACATGCATGAACTGTGTCGAGTTATCAACAAAAAAATTGCAAGTCGAAAAAAAGGTGGTTTCACTTTCAATTACTCGACGGAACAAAGGAGAATTTATATTACCAATCCATTTGAGAATGAAAGAATTTTCCTCAATGAGAATTTACGTGAGGTTCTTGGTTTTAAAAAACGTATTATTAAGACAGAAAATTTCAGTGGTAGTGACCATGTTATCTATGCAGACTATGCACCCAGCTTCTCCACGGACACTTGTATATTCTCTCTACGCTTCATTTGTGGAAACATCTCGGGTTGGTAATTCAAATGTTCCCCTCCTACGAGTTCTTGAACGAAAAAAAAACCAATCAAGAACATGTTCACCACTACAATATAAAGCATCTTCAGTATATTCCCGTAAACACTTCCTATTTGGAACTCTGTCAGTTAACACTAAGAACCGAATTAGGTGATCCAATAGCAATTTCAAAGGGCCTAGCAGTGATTACATGTCATTTTCGACCTATTGTCAACGACAAAGACGGTACAATCACCTAAAAAAATGAACAATAGAAGAATTCCATTTGTCTGTCCCGATATTGACTGTTATGTTGGTGCTTTGAGTCCACGTCAAATAGGCAATGGATTGGACTACTACAAGGGGCGTACTACAATGTCTGGCTATGGTCTTGGTAGCTGGTTTGCTAAGCTATTTCGTTCTGCACTACCCCTTGCCAGAAAATATCTTGTACCTGCTGCATCAAATTTTGCTGCCTCCACACTACAGGACTGGGGGTCGGGCAAGAATTTCAAGGAGAGTGTTAAAGAAAATATTAGATCTTCAGCAAGAGCCGTTGGCGAACAATTAAAATCTCGACAAAATGGGGAGGGATTGAAAAGGATGCGTTCGCGTCATTCACTCATCAGTCTCCACCCAGGCAGGAAGCAAAGGACATCAACAAGGACTTTGAGAAATAAAACAACAAAGACCAATAAGCAGCAGAGAAGAAGAAGAAAAAGATTGTTAGATCAAAGAAGGATTTCTTCTCTTAAGATGACTTATCTCCCTCACAAGGAATCATATCCATCAATCACTTCCTCATTGAATCTATTCAATGCTGAAAATGTTGATGTCAGTGTCAAGTATGGCTACTATGAACAATTTCACCCTCAACAACCCCTCTCGGAAAATATACACTTTCAAATATTTTTCCAATGAAGACTATTTCATTGATTTGTCGTCAACATTTATTGATTTAAATGTTGTGGTGAAGAAAAAGTCAGATAATACAACTCCAAATGCCGGCGATGGTCTCTCCTATGAAAACTGTATTCTACACAACCTATTCAAACAAATTAATGTATTTATTAATGGGACATTGGTGAGCACTAGCAATAATTTATCCAACTATGCAAGCTACATACAATTTATGATGATGACGCCAAAGGCGTACAAGGAGATGAGAGGACAATCATTGGGCTATGAATATCGAACAGGTGTTGATACTGACGGTGAGTTGACTACTGCAGTGACCCAGGAGTATCATCTAGTTGGAAAATTAAATCATGAGATATTCAATATATCCCAATGGCTACCCCCCAATGTCAAGATTGACATAAAGTTACAGATGGCCCCATCGAATTTCATTCTGAGAAAAACACTTCCTGCAGCACCCGATGCAAATGTTATTATCACATCGGCAATTTTCCACGTCCGAAAACAACAAGTTATGAGCTCTGTTGCATTGGCAGTGGAAAAGCTAAGAGCCAATGGTAACAACATTAAACTTCTTGTCCCCCATACAATCACCAATCAACGTCACATTGCCACCGGTTCTCGTAGCTATAGCGATTCATCGTTTATCAATGGAGAAATCCCATCAAAATTGGCTTTGATCTTTGTGAAGAGTGGCAGTGCCGTTGGATCCTGGACTGAATCCCCCCATGATTTAAATTTTTTCGGTCTATCTAGTCTTGTGTGCAAAGTGAATGGTATTCCACTGTACACTCTATCATTTGACAAAAAATCCTATAGAACTCTGTACGAGTTGACCATGCAACCCTAGATCATGACTCTCAACTATTTGAAAATGGAATAACCGAATCAATGTTTTTTCAAAAAATCATGGGGTTATTGTTTTGGACTTGTCAGGCACACAGGATATGAGCATAGTACGAACTGGGAATGTACGTTTAGAGTGTACATTTGCCGATGCTCTGACTGAGAGTATCACGCTAATATCACTGAGTCAATTTGAAACCTATTGGGAAATCACACCCGACGGCAGTGTTCTACTAGACCTTGCACCATGAACACAAATCAAATAATCAATGTATTTAGTATGGATCCATACATGTCCCAATACAAGTCCTATTGCATACCCTCGGACTTCATTGAAAAAATTCCAAGTGTTAACAATACCCTAATCATTGTTAATAGCAGTCCATCCACTTTGAAGACCGGTCATTGGCTATGCATCTTTCAAACAGCGAAGAATATTGAATTTTTTGATCCTCTTGGTCTATCGTATAAATTCTACGTTCCATACATCAGCAACTTTATTGAAAGCAGTGGAAAAACCATTATTCAAAATCAACGAAGAGTACAGGATTTAGCGACTAAGACATGTGGCTTTCATGCACTACTCTTTTTCATGTTCAGATGTCGTGGTTACACCTACAAGCAGTTTCTCAACATCTACGTTGACTTACCTCAATTGAACGACTTTCTAGTGGAGAATATACTTACAAGTGTATTTAATATTGATTTTATGCCCTAAGAATAAAATGTTCCAAAGATGTATGTGAAATTGTTTTATTAAATAAAAAAAATTATATACATGATAAAACGACTTTTCTACTCTTTTAGATTTCATCCACTACTAGGTATTTGTCAACAACAACTAGTGCAGGTAGATTATTTGAATTCACAGTGTACTGATCCTGATGTACTGCAATGTCAGGGTCACATTTTCTACAGTAGAGTGTGACTTCACTCTTGTCATATCTCTTTGTATAGTCAATGATACTATTCGCATTCATTCTATAGAATTCACATGTTTCAATTTGTGTATTTGAAGCAATTTCACAAACAGTGTCCTCAAGTGTCGAATCACATTCTGTCACTGCCAAATAAAAATCAGTGGGCTTATAATCAAAACACCCATTGTCTTCACAACAATGACGTAGAAACCATATTCTCTTGTTGTTCCAACAGTTGAATCGTTGACCTGGTTCCTCCTCCCAGAACAATCTAAAACCACGACGATACCAATCTCGTAGCAATAAACTAAAATCCCGGTTAGGATTCTTTCCAATCATACCGGGATATGTACTCCCCCACTGCTTACATTTTTCATAATGACAATTGGAGCATAGGTGACCTCTAGGATGAGAGTCACACACCTCTTCAAGACAGGAATTACAACCTTTAATTTGTACAGCATATCCTCTATGCAATTTACACGGGTTGCATAATCTACACTTTTCATCATACTCCTCAATCATTGTGCAATTCTCACATGATGACCAACTGCCCAGTGAGTACATACATAGTGGACATGTATGAAACATTTTGTCATGTGTTGACGCTCTCACTGCCACAATGAAACTGAGCTAGCAACATCAAAAAATTGCCTGAGATAGAGAGGGAGAGAGGAGTAAATCATCCTTGAGCACCATCTTTCTTATGAAAAAAAAAAGTCCTAAATTTCTAAAAACTAATGTTTAAAAGCATATCCACAATATCATTTTGATGTGTCGTGATCAATATATCAATAAATTGTGTAAATGCATTTGGACCACGATGTAGAAGCTTCATACAATAGTCTAATGATGGAGAATCAGTTTTCATTATATCGACAAGCATTCCCCGAGAAAATATCTTCCTTTGAATAGACAACTCTAGAAAAATCATCATCTAGAATCAAACGTTTTTCCATAAGAATTAGATTCCTCATGATTCGATCTTTCTCGAATCTATCCATTTTTTTAGAGTCCTAACTCTCTCGCAACCAACTTCAGACTAATCAGAATCTCGTTTTGTACTCCAAATATACGCTTGTCTACTTTAGAAAAAAAGAAAAAATACCATTGATTTAGAAACAGTTTTATTGAACATAATTACAATAATAATAATATTCACTGATGCATTTTGTTCTCATCAATATATTTCGATAGAACATCTAATGCTGACCGAAGTTTATTTATATGGAGAATATTTACTTTTCCAGCAAAACACAGCTGTTCCTCCTGCTTAAATTTGCTTAATGATATCACATATCTAGCATACATAGTGTCCCATTCAAGACATAGTCTACAACCAGCAGTTATTTTCCACAGCCACATTAGGTACTCGTATATATCGTTGCTGCTGCTGCTGTCGGTTCCATCATTAATCTCCAATAGTGTAAATGCACCACTCATTTTTTCTCCACTAATATTCTCTCAAATAAAAAAAACTATTCTCTTTGAATTCAATTCTTTTACTAATATGAATTGTAGTGAAAACCATTCCTTTTATTCAAATCCTAATCACCAATCAAGTTATACTCGTTCCTCTTGACAAAGAGTGTAATGACCGAGTGTAATGACCTGTTTACCTACCAGAAAAACCTGTTTGGCTATACGTCTCGTAGAATCCAGACGAGCTAGTCTACTTATATGTATATTAAACTGACAATGCACATTCATTTGTATTTTTTTCAGTAAAGTGCAAATTTTTGTTTCTGGCCTTGGGAAGGCATAGGGGTTTTGCGCCCAACTTAAGTTAATTTCTGCTCGTTTTGAGTTTGACTCGGTTATTTATTGTAATTTCTGTTCGCTTTGGGTTTCATTTATTTAGCGATGCTGATTTGTGGTAGTTTCGAGCTTAGTAGATTATTTTATTTTATTTTTGCTCATTTTTTGTTTAATGGAGTTCTTTACTTGTCTTTGAAAAACTTATTTTTGTGAAAAAAGCTTTTTCAATTAATTTCTGTTCGTCTTATATTGACATAGTCTTTTCAGGTAATAGAAAATAACACTTTAAATCTTTTCGTTTTTTAAGACTTTATAGTTTGGCCTGCCATCTGTATGCTGGAGAAAAATTTTCAGCAATTTTTAACAACATACATCCTTTTAAACATCTGGACTCAAATAGTACTGTTTTAACTTAGTTTCATACCTCCTCTAGTTGACCTGAAATGGAAAACTTGATACCATTCGCAAAAAAATCTGTTTACTTTCTTTGATAGCTTGGATACACGTACACTACTTTGATTTGGTTAAATTTTCAGAGCAGAAGTAGCCTCGAAAATTTGAACATAATACCCTCAGTCGTTCTTGGGATACTGCTGAGATGCCTTATTGGGAATTAGCATTATCACAGTGCATTTTGATTTAATCTTAAGGCAACATTTAGTTTTTAAACATAATGGGCAAACGGGAGGGTGGGAGGGGAAGGGGGATTAGTTGCCCTCCGACCACTTTCAACTATTAAAAAGGGCATCAGCCCTTTCTATTTTCAATAGAATGAGCCCCTTTCGAAGTTCCCACGACAACTCCTTCGATACGAAGTGCCCTGGTCTAAACAAAAACAACAACAAAGATATTACTAATCACTTTCGACTATTAAAAAGGGCCATAGCCCTTTAATTTCAAATCTACAACAACACCTTCTATCAAAACTTATATGCCCCCAGGGTATAACTTAAACCCCTTGCCCTGAGGACTGTGGCGGAGTATCCTCCTAAAAAAATATTTTCTATCTGTAAATCAACTACGCTGAACAAAATGGCTATCTCAAAATTATTATTGGATTTGTTTGGGGGAGTGATGGGCGTGGGGGGGGCTAGTTGCGCTCCAATCACTTTCGACTATTGAAAAAGGCACTAGCCCTTTGAATTTCCAATCAAATGAGCTGTTTTTGAAGTGTCTACAACAACACGTTCTATAGAAAACATTATATGCCCCCTGGGAACTTAAAACTCTTGTCCTGAGGGTTGTGGGGGATTGTCCTAGTCAAAACATATTTTCTATCCGGAAATCAACTACGCTGAATAAAATGGCTTTTTCAAAATTTTGAATGGATGTGTTTGGGGGAAGGATGGGCATGGGGTGGTGCTAGTTGCCCTCCAATCACTTTCGAAAATTAAAAAGGGCACTAGCCCTTTGAATTTCCAATCAAATAAGCCTTTTTTTGAAGTTTCTACGACAACACCTTCTATAAAAACCTTATATTCCCCTAGGGCATAACTTAAAATCCTTGCCCTGAGGGTTGTGGGGGAGTGTCCTCCTCAAAAACACATTTTCTATCTGGAATCCACTAACGCTGAACAAAATGGTTATCTCAAAATTTTGATTGGATGTGTTTGGGGAATGATGGGCGTGGGGGGGCTAGTTATCCTCCAATCACTTTCGACTATTAAAAAGGGCACTAGCCCTTTGAATTTCCAATCGAATGAGCCTGTTTTGAAGTTTCTAAGACAACGCCTTCTATAAAAGCCTTATATGCCCCCAGGGCATAACTCAAAACCCTTTCCCTGAGGGCTGCGGGGGTGTGTCCTCCTCAAAACCTATTTTCTATCTGGAAATCAAATACGTTGAACAAAATGGCTATCTCACAATATTGATTGGATGCGTTTGTGGGAAAGATGGGCGTGGGGGGGGAGGCTAGTGGCCCTCCAATCACTTTAGACTATTAAAAAGGGCACCAGCCCTTTGAATTTCCAATCGAATGAGCCTGTTTTGAAGTTTCTGCGACAACGCCTTCAATAAAAACCTTATATGCCCCCAGGGCATAATTTAAAAAAACCCTTGCCCTGAGGGTTGTTGGGGAGTGTCCTCAAAAACATATTTTCTATCTGGAAATCAATAAACGATGAACAAAATGGCTATCTCACAATTTTATTGGATGTGTTTGGGGGAATGATGGGCGTGAGGGGGCTAGTTGCCCTCCAATCACTTTCGACTATTAAAAAGGGCACTAGCTCTTTGAATTTCCAATCGAATGAGCCTGTTTTGAAGTATCTACGACAACGTTTTGAAGTTCTAGTGTCCTCCTCAAAAACACATTTTCTATCTGGAAATCAACTAACGCTGAACAAAATGGCTATCTCAAAATTTTGATTGGATGTGTTTGGGTGAATGATTGGCGTGAGGGGGGGGGGCTAGTGTCCGTCCAATCACTTTCGACTATTAAAAAGGGCACTAGAACTCTCGATTTCAATCGAAAGAGCCCCTTTTGAAGTCTCTACGACGACCCCTTCTATATGTGCCCTGCTTTAAGAAAAAAAAAAATAATGAACTGTACATTGTGTCAACATTGATCTTATATGCCCTCAGGGCATAACTTAAAACCCTTACCCGAGGGTTGTGGGGGAGTGTCCTCCTCAAAAATATATTTTCTTTTTGGAAATCAACTACGCTGAGCAAAATGGCTATCTCAAAATTTTGATTGGATGTGTTTTGGGGGAATGATGGGCGTGGGGGGGGGGGGCTAGTGGCCCTCCAATCACTTTAGAATATTAAAAAGGGCACTAGCCCTTTGAATTTCCAATCGAATGAGCCTGTTTTGAAGTTTCTACGACAACACATTCAATAAAAAACTTATATGCCCCAGGGCATAATTTAAAACACTTGCCCTGAGGGTTGTTGGGGAGTGTCCTCCTCAAAAACATATTTTCTATCTGGAAATCAATTACGCTGAACAAAAATGGCTATCTCACAATTTTATTGGATGTGTTTGGGGAATGATGGGCGTGAGGGGGCTAGTTGCCCTCCAATCACTTTCGACTATTAAAAAGGGCACTAGCTCTTTGAATTTCCAATCGAATGAGCCTGTTTTGAAGTATCTACGACAACGTTTTGAAGTTCTAGTGTCCTCCTCAAAAACACATTTTCTATCTGGAAATAAACTAACGCTGAACAAAATGGCTATCTCAAAATTTTTGATTGGATGTGTTTGGGTGAATGATTGGCTTGAGGGGGGGGGGGCTAGTGTCCGTCCAATCACTTTCGACTATTAAAAAGGGCACTAGAACTCTCGATTTCCAATCGAAAGAGCCCCTTTTGAAGTCTCTACGACGACCCCTTCTATATGTGCCCTGCTTTAAAAAAAAAAAATAATGAACTGTACATTGTGTCAACATTGATCTTATATGCCCTCAGGGCATAACTTAAAACCTTACCCCGAGGGTTGTGGGGGAGTGTCCTCCTCAAAAATATATTTTCTTTTTGGAAATCAACTACGCTGAGCAAAATGGCTATCTCAAAATTTTGATTGGATGTTTTATTTTGGGGAATGATGGGCGTGGGGGGGGGGCTAGTGGCCCTCCAATCACTTTAGAATATTAAAAAGGCACTAGCCCTTTGAATTTCCAATCGAATGAGCCTGTTTTGAAGTTTCTACGACAACACATTCAATAAAAAACTTATATGCCCCCAGGGCATAATTAAAACACTTGCCCTGAGGGTTGTTGGGGAGTGTCCTCCTCAAAAACATATTTTCTATCTGGAAATCAATTACGCTGAACAAAATGGCTATCTCACAATTTGGATTGGATGTGTTTGGGGGAATGATGGGCGTGGGGCGGCTAGTTGCCCTCCAATCACTTTCGACTATTAAAAATGGCACTAGCTCTTTGAACTTCCAATCGAATGAGCCTGTTTTGAAGTTTCTATGACAAAATGCCTTCTATAAAAACCTTATATGCCTTATACGCTGAACAAAATAGCTATCTCAAAATTTCGATTGGATGTGTTTTGGGTAAATGATTGGCGTGGGGGGGGCTCCAATCACTTTAGAATATTAAAAAGAGCACTAGCCCTTTAAATTTCCTATTGAATGAGCCTGTTTTTGAAGTTTCTACGACAACGCCTTCAATAAAACCTTATATGCCCCCAGGGCATAATTTAAAACCCTGGCTATGTCAAAATTTTGATTGGATGTGTTTGGGTGAATGATTGGCGTGAGGGGGGGGCTAGTGTCTGTCCAATCACTTTCGACTATTAAAAAGGGCCCTAGAAATCTCGATTTCCAATCGAAAGAGCCCCTTTTGATGTCTCTAAGACGACTCCTTCTATATGTGCCCTGTTTAAAGAAAAAAAAATGATAAACTGTACATTGTGTCAACATTGATCTTATATGCCCTCAGGGCATAACTTAAAACCCTTACCCCGAGGGTTTTGGGGGAGTGTCCTCCTCAAAAACATATTTTCTTTTTGGAAATCAACTACGCTGAGCAAAATGACTATCTCAAAATTTTGATTGGATGTGAATAAACTTTTTTGGGGGAATGATGGGCGTGGGCGGGGGGGCTAGTGGCCCTCCAATCACTTTAGACTATTAAAAAGGGCACTAGTCCTTTGAATTTCCAATCGAATGAGCCTGTTTTGAAGTTTCTACGACAACGCCTTCAACAAAAACCTTATATGCTCCCAGGGCATAACTGAAAACCCTTGCCCTGAGGGTTGTGGGGGAGTGTCCTCCTCAAAACCACATTTTCTATCTAGAAATCAACTAATGCTGAACAAAATAGCTATCTCAAAATTTCGATTGGATGTTGTTTGGGTAAATGATTGGCGTGAGGGGAGGGGGGGCTAGTTGCCTCCAATCACTTTCGACTATTAAAAAGGGCACTAGCCCTTTGGATTTACAATCGAATGAGCCTGTTTTGAAGTTTCTACGACAACGCCTTCAATAAAAACCTTATATGCCCCAAGGGCATAATTTAAAACCCTTGCCCAGAGGTTGTGGGGGAGTGTCCTCCTCAAAAAATATATTTTCTATCTGGAAATCAATTACGCTGAACAAAATGGCTATCTCACAATTTTGATTGGATGTGTTTGAGGGAATGATGGGCGTGGGGGGCAGGTTGCCCTCCAATCACTTTCGACTATTAAAAAGGGCACTAGCTCTTTGAATTTCCAATCCAATGAGCCTGTTTTGAAGTTTCTATGACAACGCCTTCTATAAAAACCTTATATGCCCCCAGGGCATAACTTAAAACCCTTGCCCTGAGGGTTATGGGGGAGTGTCCTCCTCAACAACACATTTTCTATCTGGAAATCAACTAACGCTGAACAAAATGGCCATCTAAAATTTCGATTGGATGTGTTTGGGTGAATGATTGGCTTGAGGGGCGGGGGGCTAATTGCCCTCCAATCACTTTCGACTATTAAAAAGGGCACTTGAACTCTCGATTTCCAATCGAATGAACCCCTTTTGCAGTCTCTACGACGACCCCTTCTATATGAAGTGCCCTGCTTTAAAGAAAAAAAATAATAAACTGTACATTATGTCAACATTGATCTTATATGCCCTCAGGGCATAGCTTAAAACCCTTGCCCCGAGTGTGGGGGAGTGTCCTCCTCAAAAAGATATTTTCTATCTGGAAATCAACTACGCTGAACAAAATGGCTATCTCAAAATTTTGATTGGATGTGTTTGGGGGAATGATGGGCGTGGGCGGGCTAGTTGCCCTCCAATCACTTTCGACTATTAAAAAGGGCTCTATCCCTTTGAATTACAAATCGAATGATCCTGATTTGTAGATTCTACGACCACGCCTTCTATAAAAACCTTATAAGTCCCCAGGGCATAACTTAAAACCTTTGCCCTTAGGGTTGTGGGGAGTGTCCTCCTCAAAAACATATTTTCTATCTGAAAATTAACTACGCTGAACAAAATGACTATCTCAAATTTTGATAGGATTTGTTTGGGGGAATGATGGGCGTGGGGGGGGGGGCTAGTTGCCCTCCAATCACTTTCGACTATTAAAAAGGGCTCTATCCCTTTGAATTCCAAATCGAATGATCCTGATTTGAAGATTCTACGACCACGCCTTCTATAAAAACCTTATAAGCCCCCAGGGCATAACTTAAAACCTTTTCCCTGAGGGGGTTGGGGGGAGTGTCCTCCTCAAAAAGATATTTTCTATCTGGAAATCGACTACGCTGAACAAAATGACTATCTCAAAATTTTGATTGGATGTTTTTGGGGGGAATACTGGGCGTGGGGGGAGGGCTAGTTGCCCTCAATTCACTTTCGACTGTTAAAAGGGCACTAGCCCTTTGAATTTCTAAACGAATAAAACTGTTTTAAAGTTTCTACGACAACGCCTTCTATAAAAACCTTATATGCCCCCAGGGCATAACTTAAAACCCTTGCCCTGAGGGTTGTGGGGGAGTGTCTTCCTCAAAAACACATTTTCTATCTAGAAATCAGCTAAATCTGAACAAAATAGCTATCTCAAAATTTCGATTGGATGTGTTTGGCTAAATGATTGGCGTGAGGGGGGGGGGGGCTAGTTGCCCTCCAATCACCTTCGACTATTAAAACGGGCACTAGCCCTTTGAATTTACAATCGAATGATCCTGTTTTTGAAGTTTCTACGACAACGCCTTCAATAAAAGCCTTATATACCCCAGGGCATAATTTAAAACCCTTGCCCTGAGGGTTGTGGGGGAGTGTCCTCCTCAAAAACATATTTTCTATCTGGAAATCAATTACGCTGAACAAAATGGCTATCTCACAATTTTGATTGGATGTGTTTGGGGAATGATGGGCGAGGGGGGGGGGTTGTTGCCCTCCAATCACTTTCGACTATTAAAAAGGGCACTTGAACTCTCGATTTCCAATAGAATGAACCCCTTTTGAAGTCGCTACGACGACCCCTTCTATATGAAGTGCCCTGCTTTAAAGAAAAAAAAAATAATAAACTGTATATTATGTCAACATTGATCTTATATGCCCTCAGGGCATAGCTTAAAACCCTTGCCCCGAGGGTTGTGGGGGAGTGTCCTCCTCAAAAAGATATTTTCTATCTGGAAATCAACTACGTTGAACAAAATGGCTATCTCAAAATTTTGATTGGATGTGTTTGGGGGAATGATGGGCGTGGGGGGGGCTAGTTGCCCTCCAATCACTTTCGACTATTAAAAAGGGCTCTATCCCTTTGAATTCCAAATCGAATGATCCTGATCTGAAGCCTCTACGACAACGCCTTCTAAAAAAGCCTTATAACCCCCCAGGGCATAACTTAAAACCTTTGCCCTGAGGGTTGTGGGTGAGTGTCCTCCTCAAAACATATTTTCTATCTGAAAATTAACTACGCTGAACAAAATGACTATCTCAAAATTTTGATTAAATGTTTTTGGGGGAATAATGGGCGTGGGGGGAGGGCTAGTTGCCCTCCATTCACTTTCGACTGTTAAAAGGGCACTAGCCCTTTCAATTTCTAAACGAATGAAACTGTTTTAAAGTGTCTACGACAACGCCTTCTATAAAAACCTTATATGCCCCCAGGGCATAACTTAAAACCCTTGCCCTGAGGGTTTGTGGGGGAGTTTCCTCCTCAAAAACACATTTTCTATCTAGAAATCTGCTAATGCTGAACAAAATAGCTATCTCAAAATTTCGATTGGATGTGTTTGGCTAAATGATTGGCGTGAGGGGGGGGCTATTTGCCCTCCAATCACCTTTGACTATTAAACGGGCACTAGCCCTTTGAATTTACAATCGAATGATCCTGTTTTGAAGTTTCTACGACAACGCCTTCAATAAAAGCCTTATATGCCCCAGGGCATAATTTAAAACCCTTGCCCTGAGGGTTGTGGGGGAGTGTCCTCCTCAAAAACAAATTTTCTATCTGGAAATCAATTACGCTGAACAAAATGGCTATCTCACATTTTGATTGGATGTGTTTGGGGGAATGATGGGCGAGGGGGGGGTTGTTGCCCTCCAATCACTTTCGACTATTAAAAAGGGCACTTGAAATCTCGATTTCCAATAGAATGAACCCCTTTTGAAGTCTCTACGACGACCCCTTCTATATGAAGTGCCCTGCTTTAAAGAAAAAAATAATAAACTATATATTTTATCAACATTGATCTTATATGCCCTCAGGGCATAGCTTAAAACCCTTGCCCCGAGGGTTGTGGGGGAGTGTCCTCCTCAAAAAGATATTTTCTATCTGGAAATCAACTACGCTGAACAAAATGGCTATCTCAAAATTTTGATTGGATGTGTTTGGGGGAATGATGGGCGTGGGGGGGGGGGGGGGGGGCTAGTTGCCCTCCAATCACTTTCGACTATTAAAAAGGGCTCTATCCCTTTGAATTCCAAATCGAATGATCCTGATCTGAAGACTCTACGACCACGCTTCTATAAAAACCTTATAACCCCCCAGGGCATAACTTAAAACCTTTGCCCTGAGGGTTGTGGGTGAGTGTCCTCCTCAAAAACATATTTTTATCTGAAAATTAACTACGCTGAACAAAATGACTGTCTCAAAATTTTGATTGGATGTTTTTGGGGGAATAATGGGCGTGGGGGAGGGGGGTGGGCTAGTTGCCCTCCATTCACTTTCGACTGTTAAAAAGGGCACTAGCCCTTTGAATTTCCAAACGAATGAAACTGTTTTTAAAGTTTCTACGACAACGCCTTCTATAAAAACCTTATATGCCCCCAGGGCATAACTTAAAACCCTTGCCCCGAGGCTTGTGGGGAAGTGTTCTCCTCAAAAATATTTTTTTCTATCTGGAAATCAGCTGCGCTGACAAAATGTCTATCTCAAAATTTTGATTGGATGTGTTTGGGGGAATGATGGGCGTGGGGAGGGGGGCCAGTTGCCCTCTAATCACTTTCGACAATTCAAATGGCACTAGCTATTTGAACTTCCAATCGAATAAGCCTGTTTTGAAGTTTCTATGACAACGCCTTCTATAAAAACTTTATATGCCCCCAGGGCATAACTGAAAACCTTGCCCTGAGGGTTGTGGGGGAGTGTTCTCCTCAAAAACACATTTTCTATCTGGAAATCAACTAATGCTGAACAAAATAGCTATCTCAAAATTTCAATTGGATGTGTTTGGGTAAATGATTGGCGTGAGGGGGGGGGGGGGCTAGTTGCCCTCCAATCACTTTCGACTATTAAAAAGGGCACTAGCCCTTTGAATTTGCAATCGAATGAGCCTGTTTTGAAGTTTCTACGACAACGCCTTCAATAAAAACCTTATATGGCCCCAGGGCATAACTTAAAACCCTTGCCCTGAGGGTTGTGGGGATTGTCCTCCTCAAAAACACATTTTCTATCTGGAAATCAACTAATGCTGAACAAAATAGCTATCTCAAAATTTCGATTGGATGTGTTTGGGTAAATGATTGGCGTGAGGGGGGGGGGCTAGTTGCCCTCCAACCACTTTCGACTATTAAAAAGGGCACTAGCCCTTTGAATTTACAATCGAATGAGCCTGTTTTGAAGTTTCTACGACAACGCCTTCAATAAAAACCTTATATGCCCCTAGGGCATAACATAAAACCCTTGCCCTGAGGATTGTGGGGGAGTGTCCTCCTCAAAAACACATTTTCTATCTGGAAATCAACTAACACTGAACAAAATGGCTATCTCAAAATTTTGATTGGATGTGTTTGGGGGAATGATGGGTGTGGAAGGCTAGTTGCCCTCCAATCACTTTCGACTAACTATAATCAACGACCTCATCGATCATTGTCCAACTCTACGCCAACGGAAGTTCATCATTCTGATCATGATACAATTGACACCTTTCTTAAACAATATTCCAATGAATCGAATGTCAAGAAGAAAAAAAAATTCAATGTTAGTGGTACTGTTCGAATTAATAGAACAACTAATGTTTTTGAAAAGGGAATTACTTGTGGTCCACCGAACTTTTTAAAGTGGCAAAAATCCTAGACACTAAACCCATAACTTATCGCCTGCGTGATACCAAAGATGAAGAGATTCTCGGTGGCTTTTATGACTATGAACTGCAAAAAGTTAAAAATAATAGTGAAATCTATCAAATTGAAAAGATATTAAAGACACGTACCCGCAGGGGTAAAAAACAGTTACTTGTTCGGTGGCTAGGATACAACTCTGATTTTGATTCTTGGATCGGTGTTGAAGATATTGACAATGTCCATGATTTCTATGTAAATTTCATGTCCAACGTTTCCGATCCTCTCTACAACGACTTGAATACGAAAAGTGATTTTTGGACGAAACTCTCCCCCGCCATCAAATTTGACGGTGCGTATGAAGTGGCTCTTGTCGACTGTATTCTCAAAAATATCTATGACATCCTGAGAAAGGATCGTGTTTATGATATAAAAGTTATACAATTCGATTGGACACTCTTTGGCGACTATGAATGGGTTGAAGCACTTAAATCTAGCGAATATCCACATGCTAAATTGAAATATATTGAATATGATAATATGGGAGATTTGTGTCGTACAATCAATAGAAAAATCTCATATCGTAGGAGTGGTACATTCCATTTTAATTATCATTGGAACATGATAGGATTTAGATTACCTCACCTGTTGACACTGAAATAATTATTCTCAGTGATAATCTGAGAGACGTTCTTGGCTTTAAACAGAATATGATCAATGGGAAAAATGCTGGCACCGTTTACGGGATGGATCAAGTTATTTTTGCTGATTATCCACCTGGTTCCGCCTCGGACTCTTGCATATTTCTCTATGCATCCTTTGTGGAAACGTCGAGAGTTGGTAATTCAAATGTCCCCCTCCTACGTGTTCTTGAACGAAAAAACAACTCATGAACTTGTTCATCACTATAATATAAAGCATCTTCAGTATGTTCCTGTAAACACTTCGTATTTGGAACTCTGTCAGTTAACACTAAAAAGTGAATTGGGTGATCCTCTAGCAATAACAAAAGGCTTAGCAGTGATTACATGTCATTTCCGACCCATTGTCAACGACAGCACAATCACCTAAAATGAACAATAGAAGAATTCCATTTGTCTGTCCCGATATCGATTGTTATTTGGTGCTTTGAGTCCACGTCAAATAGGCAATGGATTGGACTACTACAAGGGTCGTACTACAATGTCTGGCTATGGTCTTGGTAGCTGGTTTGCTAGGCTATTTCGTTCTGCACTACCCCTTGCCAGAAAATATCTTGTACCTGCTGCATCAAATTTTGCTGCCTCCACACTACAGGACTGGGGGTCGGGCAAGAATTTCAAGGAGAGTGTTAAGGAAAATATTAGATCTTCAGCAAGAGCCGTTGGTGAGCAACTAAAATCTCGACAAAATGAGGAGGGATTGAAAGGATGCGTTCGCGTCATTCACTCATCAGTCTCCAACCAGGCAGGAAGCAAAGGACATCAACAAGGACTTTGAGGGATAAAACATCGAAGGCCAGTAAGCAGAAGAAGAAAAAGAAAAAAATTGTTAGATCAAAGAAGAATTTCTTCTCTTAAGATGACTTATCTCCCCACAAGGAATCATATCCATCAATCAGTTCCTCATTGAATCTATTCAATGCTGAAAATGTTGATGTCAGTGTCAAGTATGGCTACTATGAACAATTTCATCCCCAACAACCCCTCTCGGAAAATATACACTTTCAAATATTTTCCAATGAAGACTATTTCATTGATTTGTCATCAACATTTATTGATTTAAATGCTGTGGTGAAGAAAAAGTCAGATAATACAACTCCAAATGCTGGCGATGGTCTCTCCTATGAAAACTGTATTCTACACAACCTATTCAAACAAATTAATGTATTTATTAATGGAACATTGGTGAGCACTAGCAATAATTTATCCAACTATGCAAGCTACATACAATTTATGATGATGACACCAAAGGCGTACAAGGAGTTGAGAGGACAATCATTGGGCTATGAATATCGATCAGGTGTTGATACTGACGGTGATTTGACTACTGCAGTGACCCAGGAGTATCATCTGGTTGGAAAATTAAATCATGATATATTCAATATATCCCAATGATTACCCCCCAATGTCAAGATTGACATAAAGTTACAGATGGCCCCATCGAATTTCATTTTGAGAAAAACACTTCCTGCAGCACCCGATGCAAATGTCATTATCACATCGGCAATTCTCCACGTCCGAAAACAACAGGTTATGAGCTCTGTTGCAATGGCAGTGGAAAGGCTAAGAGCCAATGGTAACAACATTGAACTTCTTGTCCCCCATACGATCACCAATCAACGTCACATTGCCACCGGCTCTCGTAGCTATAGCGATTCATCATTTATCAATGGAGAAATCCCATCAAAATTGTCTTTGGCCTTTGTGAAGAGTGGCAGTGCCTTGGATCCTGGACTGAATCCCCCCCATGCTTTTAATTTTTTCGGTCTATCTAGCCTTGTGTGCAAAGTGAATGGTATTCACTGTACACTCTATCATTTGACAAAAAATCCTATAGAACTCTGTACGAGTTGACCATGCAATCCCTAGATCATGACTCTCAACTATTTGAAAATGGAATAACCGATTCAATGTTTTCAAAAAATCATGGGGTTATTGTTTTGGACTTGTCAGGGACTCAGGATATGAGCATAGTACGAACAGGGAATGTACGTTTATAGTGTACATTTGCCGATGCTCTGACTGAGAGTATCACGCTAATATCACTGAGTCAATTTGAAACCTATTGGGAAATCACACCCGACGGCAGTGTTCTACTAGACCTAGCACCATGAACACAAACCAAAAAAAGAATAGGAAGGTATGTCCTATTGCATACCTTCGGACTTCATTGAAAAAATTCCAAGTGTTAACAATACCCTAATCATTGTTAATAGCAGTCCATCGACTTTGAAGATCGGCCATTGGCTATGCATCTTTCAAACAGCGAAGAATATTGAATTTTTTGATCCTCTTGGCCTATCGTATAAATTCTACGCTCCATACATCAGCAACTTTATTGAAAGCAGTGGGAAAACTATTATTCAAAATCAACGAAGAGTACAGGATTTAACGACTAAGACATGTGGCTTTCATGCACTACTCTTTTTCATGTTCAGATGTCGTGGTTACACCTACAAGCAGTTTCTCAAACATCTACGTTGACTTACCTCGATTGATCGACTTTCTAGTGGAGAATATACTTACAAGCGTATTTAATATTGATTTTAGTGCCCTACGAATAAAATCTTCTAAAAATGTATGTGAAATTGTTTATTAATAAAAAAAAATTTATATACATGATAAAACGACTTTTCTACTCTTAAGATTTCATCTTCTACTAGGTATAGGTATTTGTCGACAATAACTAGTGCAGGTAGATTATCTGAATTCACAGTGTACTGATCCTGATGTACTGCAATATCAGGGTCACATTTTCTACAGTAGAATGTGACTTCGCTCTTTTCATATCTCTTTGTATAGTCAATGATACTTTTCTCATTCATTCTATAGAATTCACATGTTTCATTTGCTTATTTGAAGCAATTTCACAAACAGTGTTCTCAAGTGTCGAATCACATTCCGGCACAGCCAAATAAAAATCAGTGGGCTTATAATCATAACACCCATTGTCTTCACAACAATGACGTAGAAAACCATATTCTTTTGTTGTTCCAACAGTTAAATCGCTGACTCGGTTCCTTCTCCCAGAACAATCTAAAACCACGACGATACCAGTCTCGTAGCAATAAACTAAAATCACGTTTAGGGTTCTTTCCAATCATACCAGGATATGTATTCTCCCACTGAATACGTTTATCATAATGGCAATTGGAGCATAGGTGGCCTCTAGGATGAGAGTCACACACCTCTTCAAGACAGGAATTACAACCTTTAATTTGTACAGCATATCCTCTATGCAATTTACACGGGTTGCATAATCTACACTTTTCATCATACTCATCAATCATTGTGCAATTCTCACATGATGACCAGCTGCCCAGTGTGTACATACATAACGGACATGTATGGAACACTTTGTCATGTGTTGACACTCTCACTGCCACAATGAAACTGAGCTAGCAACAACAAAAAAATTGTCTGGGATAGAGAGAGAGGAGTAAATCATCCTTGAGCACCATCTTTCTCATGAAAAAAGTCCTAAATTTCTAAACTAATGTTTAAAAGCATATCCACAATATCATTTTGCCGTTTCGTGATAAATATATTTAATAAATTGTGTAAATGCATTTGGACCACGACGTAGAAGCTTCATACAATAGTCTAATGATGGAGAATCAGTTTTCATTATATCGACAAGCATTCCCTGAGAAAATATCTTCCTTTGAATAGACAACTCTAGAAAATCGTCATCTAGAATCAAACGTTTTTCCATAAGAACTAGATTCCTCATGATTCGCTCTTTCTCGAATCCATCCATTTTTTTTTTTTTTTTTTAGTCCCAACACTCTCACAACCAACTTCAGACTAACCAGAATTTTTCTACTCTAAAAAATATACGCTAGTCTACTATAGAAAGAAAAAAAATACCATTGATTTAGAAACAATTTTATTGAACATAATTACAATAATAAATATTCACTGATGCATTTTGTTCTCATCAATATATTTCGATAGGACATCTAATGCTGACCGAAGTTTATTTATATGGAGAATATTCACTTTTCCAGCAAAACATAGTTGCTCCTCCTGTTTTAAACTTGCTTAATGATATCACGTATCTAGCATACATAGTGTCCCATTCAAGACATAGTCTACAGCCAGCGGTTATTTCCACAGCCACATTGGGTACTCGTATATCGTTGCTGCTGTTGTCGGTTCCATCATTAATCTCCAATAATGTAAATGCACCACTCATTTTTCTCTACTAATATCCTCTCAAATAAACTATTCTGTTTGAATTCAATTCTCTTACTAATATGAATTGTAAAGAAAACTATTCCTTTTATTCAAATCCCAATCACCAATCAAGTTATACTCACTCTCTTTGAAAAGGTGTATATGTCTTGTAGAAGTATTGACTATATGTCTCGTAGAAGTATAAGGCCATGTGAGAGGATACTCACTCTCTTTGAAAAGGTGTATACGTCCCGTAGAAGTATTACCTATATGCATGGGGATACTCACTCTCTTTGAATAGGTGTAATGTCTTGTAGAAGTATTACCTATATGTCTTGTAGAAGTTTAAGGCCATGTGAGAGGATACTCACTCTCTTTGAATAGGTGTATATGTCTTGTAGAAATGTTTTCCTATATGTCTTGTAGAATTCAGTATAAACATACTACTTTCGTATCGAAGGAGTTGTCGTAGAAACTTCGAAAAGGGCTCATTCGATTGGAAATTGGAAGGGCTTGAACCCTTTTCAATAGCTGAAAGGGACTGGAAGGCAACTAACGCCCCTTCCACGCCCACCATTTCCCCATACACATCCAATCAAAATTTGAGATAGTGATTTTGTTCAACGTAGTTAAAAGATCCATAAATTATGTCTTTGAGGAGAACATTCTCCCCGCAGCCCTTAGGAAAAGGGTTGTAAGCTATACCCTGGGGGCATATAAGGTTTTTATAGAAAGTGTTGTCGCAGAAACTTCAAAAAGGGCTCATTCGATTGGAAATTCAAAGGGATAGTGCCCTTTTTTGGTAGTCGAAAGTGATTGAATGGCAACTAAACCCCCGTCTCACGCCAATCATTTCCCCAAACACATTCAATCAACATTTTTAGATAGCCATTTGGTACAACGTAGTTGAAAGGTCCAGAGATTATGTCTTTGAGGATGACAAAACCTCTCAAAGCCCCCGGGGCAAAGGTCGTAAGTTATGCACTGGGGTAATATAAGGTTTTTATAGAAAGCGTTGTCGTAGAAACTTCAAAAGGGTTCATTCAATTGGGAATTGAGAGGGCTAGTATCTTTATTGATAGTCCAAAGCAATCGGACGTCGAATGCCCCCCACGCCCGTCATTTCTCCAAACACTTCCGACCAATAATTTGATATAGCCATTTCGTTGAACGCAGTTAAAGGGTCTGGAAATTATGTCTTTAAGTATGACAACCCCCCCCCCCCAACAGCAGCCCTCAGGGCTAAGATTGTAAGTTATGCCCTGGGAGCATAAAAGGTTTTAACAGAAAGCGTTGTCGTAAAAACTTCAAAAAGGGCTTATTCAATTGGAAATTGAGAGGACTCTTCCCCTTTTTAATTGTCAAAAGCAATCGGAGGGAGAATCCCCCCCCCTTGCCCATTATTTACACAAACACTTTCGATCAACATTTTGATATGGCCGTTTTGTTCAACCTAGTTGATAGGTCTGGAAATTATGTCTTTGAGGATGACAACCCTTCCCCCGTAGCCCTATGGACAAGGGTTGTAAGTTATGCCCTTGGGGCATATAAGGTTTTTATAGAGATTTTGGTCATAGAAGGTTCAAAAAGGGCTCATTCGATTGGAACTTTGGAGGACTAGTGCCTTTTTTATTATTCGGAAGTGATCAGAGGGCAAATGCCCCCCACGCCCCTTATTTTACCAAACACTTCCAATCCAAATTTTGAGATAGCCATTTTGATCAATGTATTTGAAATGTCTGGAAATTATGTCTTTGAGGATAACAAATACCTTCAGCCCTCAGGGCAAGAGTTGTAAGTTATATCCTGGGGGATAAGGTATTTATAGAAAGCATGGTCAAATAAACTTTGGAGGGGGCTCATTGGATTGGTAATCAGACGCTCTAGTGCTCTTTTTAAGAGTCGAAGTGATTGGAGGGCAGCTACCTCCCCCCCCACCCTGACACACACACACGTTGTATTACCTTAACTTACCTTAAATCGCACTAGCCAGCGAATCAAGGTGGCTATGACCTCCTGTAGATACTCGCTGCGTTGGAAATGATGTTATCTAAATATCACAGGAGCTTCCCAGTGATATTTCCGCTCGACACTTGCCCACTCACAATCAACAGCTTTTTTTAAAAGAATTTATAGAAGAAGTTGAAACAGTAGAATCAGAAAGACTGTTCCAGGCTGGCACTGCTCGAAGAGAAAAAAAAAGTTCTGTCTCTCTCAACTTTTTATATGTTTCCTTAGCAGCTTTAATAAATGACCCCTTGTTGAAGAATATAATGTAGATCTGAATAACGGGTCTATTATATTATTGTGAAATAAATTCTTCAATGCAATTACATCCCCCCTATGGCGTCGGTAAACCTATGAGGGCAGGTTAAGTTTCTTCCAGCGGTCAGGGTATGCCATATCTTTACGTGGAGCTAATAATTTAGAAGATCTCCTTTGAGCTCCATCTAACAATGCAATGTCACTTTTATATGAAGAGTTGCTGACTGGGTAACCAAACTCCAGATGAGGGCGAACAAGAGCTGTGTACAATCTTTTAACTACCAAGGGATGGCGAGAAGACCAAGGGATGGCAAGGGATGGCTATTCGTTTGGTCGGACCAAGAGCTCGATTAGCCTTAGAGACCTGTGTTTTTGTGTGACAGTGGAATTTAAGCTATTTATCAAAAACTACACCCAGGTATCTATCATTATCTACTCAGTCCAAATTGATAACTTGACCTGAAGCATTTTGCATGTAATCTGTCTGCACAGGATTATTTGGTCCCATGTGGATAACTTTGTACTATAATAGGTTATAGTCCATTAGTGAGCCCAGTGAGCAAGGTGATTTAGGTCTGCCTGAATGATTTAGTTTGCAATCATCATCATATAATATAATGCTGCTTGGGACTTTACTGGAACAATGATTGATAAAAATATTAAACAGAGTTGGACCAAGTACACTTCTTTGAGGTACTCCACTAATGACTGATGTTGGATTAGAATACAATTGATTTCCATTTTCATCAGTTGCAAAAAACTCTCTGTAACCTTCCACTCAAAAAGATGCCAATTCAATCTACTATATTGCTATTTATAGAGTAAGCCCGTATTTTAACCAACCAGTAATTATGGTCAATTACTCCTTTTTTGAAAATGGGTATAACATTTGCCATACGCAAATCATTAGGTTTTATTCTTAATTCAGTGACATTTTGAAAATATCAGCTGGAGGCAAGGCAGAGAAGTAGGATATTTCTTTGAAAAGCCCAGGATGAATACCATCAGGCCCTCTTGATTTGTCAGGATTTAGTTTAATCACCTTATTTAGCACTAGTTGCTGATCTATTTCAACTTCAGTCATCTCTTTAGTAATAGGTCTGGTCAGTTGGTAAGTGTGGCTCAAGGAAGTGGCACTTGAGAAGTTATTTGCAAAAATAGAACTGAAAAAATTAGCAACGTCTAGAGGGTCATCCAACGTTAATCTGTTGAACAAACGAGTTGATGAATTTTTGTCTTCAGGGTTGATGATAACACGTACCTCCAGAAACTCTTAGGATTCTTTTTTACTCTCACAGCCAGTTTCTTTTCATTATAAGCTAGTAGCTTTCGAGTAACATTTCTAAGCTTATTACAAATTTGCTGAATACTGTTAGATGACTCTCTTCCTGTGTCCTTTTATAAAGGATCCAATTTTTTTTGTCTAATGCAGGGCTTAACCTCCTTTGTTATTACTGGTAAAGTTCTTGGCCTATTCCTATAGGTGAATGTCGTACATTTCTTTTCTAACTCTATGAGTTTCATCTTGAAATTTAACCCTGACTGTACGGGATCATTATTCTTAATTCAAGTTTTCTAGCCCATTGTTGACAGCTCTTCTCTAATCATTGACAACGAAATATGCGAGGTTAAATGATCTGACGACCCAACAGCCAGTAAGTACTCAATTGACTCGTAAATATCGGGATTATTTAATAAAATCATATCTAAGAGTGTTGGGACTTGACCCTCTCTAAAATGAGTAGGCTGATCAACCAGTTGAAACAGGTTTATATCTGCCAGGCCATTCATTTTAGTTAGTGCTGGGTTATTATTAGCAATAAAGTCGTATCCGTCAATCCAATTGACATCAGGCATATTGAAGTCGCCCGTTAAGATAACTGAATTAGTTGTTATTACACATTCTAAATAGTAAATTAGCAAGAATTCTATGTGCATCAATCTGATTGGGAGCCGAGGGACTCCGATATATGGATCCAATAATGAGCTTTCTGGTTGATAAATGACACTCAATAAAAACACTCTCGAACCAAACATAGTCGCTAAAAAACGAGGAAAATTTTATTCGTTGTACCTTGATAGCTTCTCTAATGCAAATGGCAACTCCTCTTCTGTATCCATTTGTTAAGAGGTTATATATATAACATTGTAGCTAAGGATTTGAATATGAGAAATATCCGAAAGGATGACAAAATTCTTGGGACTAATCTCGCTAATACAGAAAATGTCAATTTCATGGCTATCAAGGAGAATTTTATTTCAGGCATTTTGTTAGTAATGCAGTCTACATTCGTGCTCGCCAGGCTTACCGATTTCTCATCTTTATCCCTATTTAAGTTGTGTTGTCAATTATTTGAGCTGGAAAAATTATTAATTGATTTTGATAAAATATTGGGATAAATAATAGAAGAAGACAGGGCAACAGTTAGTCGGGCTTACAGCCCCCTGTCAGGAGCCAGTTTCTTGGGATCTGAGCTGAAAAGGATGGTTGGTACTTATTCATAATTTGGGTGAAGCGAGCTTCACCCTGGGCAAGTATTTCTTTTGAGAGATAGGTTGAGGCCATCGCACTGGCAATATCCGACTTCTGCTAGGGTGGCAGAGCAACTTTTTCCAGGGCTAACATGTTGAGCATAGAAGCACATATCAGATATCAGGTTTTCACTATTTGGGGATTGGGTTGAAGCTCCTTGCCTATACTCTTTCCTCGATGGGGGTATTAATGGGGGATAATCATTCTCGTTGATGCAAAGGGGAGATATACTCTTCGTTTGAGTTTCGATTTTTTCCTATTTTTGTTTTCATCAAGGCTTTGGTGAATGGAGCGATTGGGAGGGGAAGGTGTCAGGACATTGACACTTCAGGACCACTACCGTCAGGATATCGACAAAATCCGTCTAAACATCGACAAAAATCTGTCAGAGCATCGACACGTCAGGACATCGACATCACATCGACATCAGGACATCGACAGTCATAACACGTCAGGACATCGACAGTCACAATCGCTACCCGTCAGAACATTGAAAGTCAGTCATCGACAGTTACAATCGCTAACCGTCAGAACGTCGACAGTCATAACATCGACATGTCATAACATCTAAAAAAAAATTTTCGCAACGAAAATCCGTCAGAATTACTAACTGTCAGAACGTCGACAGTCATAACATCGACACGTCATAACATCTAAAAAAAGTTTCATAGCGAAAATCCGTCAGAAATCTGTTACGTATTTAATATATGCTATGCTTTACCCAAACCCCCCTGAGGGTGCAAATATATAGCCGAAATTTGTTTTTGAATCCGTTACGTATTTAATATATGCTATGCTTTACCCCCACCCCCCTGATGTGCAAATATATGGACGATTTATTTTTTCATAACGAAAATCTGACAGAACCACTAACCGTCAGAACGTCGACAGTCATAACATTGACACGTCATAACATCTAAAAAAAAAAGTTCACACCCGTTTTGATGGGCAGCGACGCTACCCGTTTTGACGGGTAGCGATTGTGACTGTCGATGAACTGACATGTCAGTGTTATGACTGTCAACGTTCTGACGGGTAGTGATTGTGACTGTCGATGAACTGACGTGTCGATGTTATGACTGCTGCTGATGTCCTAACGCTTCCATGTTCAGACGGATTTTCCTTTTCGACGAAATGACTTTTAGTGCTTGTGACGGCTGGATGAAATGGTAGCATCCCGATGGGAAGTGCTTGCTGTTCGAGGGGTATTCGATTGATTGACACCAATGAGAATAGGTACCAGAGGTTGTGGACTATTAGGCGTGTTTAAGACTTGACTCTGTATTGCTCTAGCCTCCATAGTGGCAAAAGCGTAAGGTATTGATCTTTCTTCGGTGATTTTTAGAGGGCCAGCTCTTTGTTTGTACGATGGACAATTAGGCTTATTACCCGATCTTTGAGGGCCTTTGCAGTTAATACAATTGGGTTCTTCTAATGTATCTTCAAAAAATTCTTTTAAATGTTTTCATTTTTATAACTCTAAGAAATCGACAATTAACTCAGAGTTTAAGGAGTAAATATCAGCATATGTGTATTAAACTGACAATGCACTTTTTTTTAGTAAATTCATTTGAATTTTTTTTTAGTAAAGTACAAATTATATTCTAGCTTTTAGAAAGCATAGGGGTTTAGAATCCTACTCATATCAATTTCTGCTCATTTTGACTTTAACTGTTATTTATTTTAATTTCTGTTTGTTTTGGGTTTCATTTATTTATTAATGCTGATTTGTGGTAGTTGTATGCTTGGTAGATTATTTGATTCTATTTTTGTTCATTTTTGGTTTAATGGAGTTCTTTACTTTTTTTTGAGAAACTTATTTTGTCGAACAAGTTTTTTTTTAATTAATACTTAATAAGGTAAAGACTTGACCTTATATTTAGAGCAAGGACTTGGAACAAAACAAATACTTACCAATAAAAAAATACCTACAAAGGAGGCACGTACATTGGATGTTATATATTTTTAGGGGGTGTGAGTGGGTTAGTTAAAAACGCTTTATTTTATATTTTTTATAAGGATTTCACTGAATTTCTGAAGAATGTATGAATTAAGGGGAGGGATACAGAACCCGAGGGCTCCCTCTGCAAACGTCCCTGCCTAGGGGCACAAATAAATGATGATGGTACAAAGCATGGTTAGTTGGGCATTATTTATTTATTTATTTGACAATTTTTTTAATTGGGAATTTCAAGTGTCCGATTCCAGTAAAAGGACTGCCAACACTCAACTATCTAGCGCTCATCTTGAAGAAAACTTTTACCATCGAAGAGGGCACACTTCCACCACACTTCACCTCTGTAGCCGAAGCTTAAAAGCTGTACACCATGCTTGGGGTGCGTCCCCTGGTGAATCAGCCTTATGAAAGTTACCAGTCCCTCGATTTTAGTTCAAATGCCAATTTGTTGAGAACTTTTTTTCAAATATACATCGGTTGCTCATTTATCGTTAATAGAAATAGTAGGAAAATTTGTTTTATGAAGAATGGAGAAAAAATTGTTTATCCCCTTCCCTTGGAATTCTGAGTCCCTGCAAGTTAGAACTGAGCTTTTGATCCTAAATTCTTTTAGTTCTATCTTAGACCCCTGAAAAAAAAACTTTCAATACGCAAACCACTGGTTTGAAAAAAAAGCAACGTTGAAAAACGAGCAACAAAAATTAAAATTTTTTCACTTACCTTTAAATTCACGCAATGCGAGTAGCCTACCTACCTTTAATAGTTTAAAAACGAGCAACGCATTCAAATATTGTTTTCACTAACCTTTAAATTCATGCTATGCGAATACTTACCTTCAAAAGTTGAAAAACGAGCAACGCATTCTCTGATTTTTTCAGTCACCTTTAAATTCAGGCTATGCGAATACTTACCTTTAACAGTTGAAAAACGAGCAACGGATTTTAAGATTTTGTCACTCGCATTGAAATTTAAGTTATGCGAATACTTTCCTTCAACAGTTGAAAAACGAGCAACGCACCGTAAGATTTTCTCACTCACGTTTAAATTCACACTATGCGAATACTTAGCTTCAACATTTGAAAAACGAGCAACGCATTTTAGATTTTTTTTTTTTCAGTTACATTTAAATTAACACTATACAAATACTTACCTTTAACAGTTGAAAAACCAGCAACTCATTTTAAAATGTTTTCACTTATATTTAAATTCACTCTATGCGAATACATACCTTTAACAGTAGATAAACGAGCAATGCATTTTAAGATCTTGTCACTCACATTATAATTTAAGCTATGCGAATACTTACCTTTAACAGTTGAAAAACGAGCAACACATTCTATTTTTTTTTTCGCCCCACGTTAAATTCATCCTATGAGAATACTTACCTTTTAACAGTTGAAAAACGAGCAACGCATTTTTAGATTTTGCCGCTCACATTTAAATGCACGCTATGCGAATACATACTTTTAGCAGTTGAAAAACGAGCAACGCATTTTCTGATTGTTTTTACTTACCTTTAAATTCACGCTATGCGAATACTTACCTTTAACAGTAGAACAAGAACAAGTAGCGCATTTTAAGATTTATTTTACTTACCTTTAAATTCATGCTATGTCAATACTTTTTTTTAACAGTTGAAAAAAAAAAGCGAGTAACGCATTTAAAGATTTTTTCACTTACCTTTAAATTCACGCTATGAGAATACTTACCTTTAATAGTTGAAAAACGAGCAACGAATTTTTAGATTTTGTCACTCACATTTAAATTTACGATATGCAAATACTTAGCTTCAGCAGCTGAAAAACGAGCAACGTATTTTCTGATTATTTCTACTTACCTTTACATTCATGCTCTGTGAATAATTACCTTTAACAGTGGAAAAAAAACGAGCAACGTATTTTAAGGTTTTTTCACTTACCTTAAAATTCATGCTATGCGAATACTTATCTTTAGCAGCTGAAAAAAGAGCAACGTATTTTCTGATTGTTTCTACTTACCTTTACATTCACGCTCTGCGAATACTTACCTTTAACAGTGGAATAAAACGAGCAACGTATTTTAAGATTTTTTCACTTACCTTAAAATTCACGCTATGCTAATACTTACCTTTAACAGCTGAAAAACGAGCATCACATTTTAAGATTTTTTCCACTTACCTTTAAGTTCACGCTATGCAAAAACTTAATTTTAATTTGTAAATTGACCTACTTTAAAAGTGTGAGACGTACTATAGTCCCAACTGCCGATAAAACCAAAATTAATGTAATCCTGTGTGTTCTATCTTGATTTTGACGTCATACTTCTACTACAGAAGGGAAATTTGGAAATGGCTAGGAATTGGTTTTGAAAGCTTGTATCAACACTAATTTGTTCCAAACTATTGCCTTCATGTCCATGCATCTTTTGCCGGGATCATCTTACAGATAAGAAAACTGCTGTTCCAAGTATTGAATCTTTTCTAATTTCAAATAATTTCACCGTAAACGTCAAATATAATTGGTCAATATTAAGTTTTATGCTTGAAAGTTGAACATCTTTCAAATTAAAGAAATTACGAAAGGGATATTTTGGCACTGAAGTCGGGGGAGTTTTTTATTTTCAACAATACCTCTGACTGCAATCGGGCAAGAGGATATGCCTTTTGAGTCATCGAAGACGAAATGAAGATTCATTTGTTTCAATTTCTGTAAATAACTTTTTTGTGTATGTAATTCAAAATGGAATTGGAAATACATGACGAAAATATGGCATGGATATTAAAATAAATTGCTTAATAAAAACGTAAAATGATCAGGAACGTGCAGCAATGACTGGAAACCATGTGTATTTCCTAATACGGAAAGCTAATTAATTTGAGTCATTCATAAGATTAATCTCTTTTAAAAGAATAGAAATCAAAGTAGGTGGTTATAATTAAAAGCTGAAACTTGAAAATTTTGAATAAAGTTATTAAGAAAAAAGTCAGTTTCCCCGTCTTGTTTTGTATTCTTTTCACTTTTTACATTCGTTAAAGTTTCTTAATAATAGATTTTTCAACTTTATTTAGTTTAAATGGGATAAAAATTTTATTTTTCTAATTTAACTGCATCAGATGTGTCAATAAAAAATAAACTATTAAAAACGCTCATAGAAATCAAAGGCAGCGCAATAGCGCTCTCTAAGTAAAAAACGGTGTTGGCACAATGTATTATTTATTAATTTAAAAAACTTTTTCCACAAAATAAGTTTTGCAACGAAAAGTAAAGAACTCCACTAAACAAAAAAAGAGCAAAAATAAAATCAAATAGTCTACCAAGCTTGAAACTACCACAAATCAGCATCGGTAAATAAATGATAAAATAAACAAAGCGATAAACATCCATAAACAAAGCGAACAGAAATTACAATAAATAACCGAGTCAAACTCAAAACGAGCAGAAATCAACATAAGTTTGGCTCAAAAGCCCTATGCCTTCCAAGGCCAGAACATAATTTGCACTTTAACGAAAAAATATCAATGTTTTTACTTTTTTGACTTTAATATATCAAATAATATAAACATTTTGATTACTAAGCATCAGTATATGTATATTAAACTGACAATGACATTCATCGAATGTGTGTTGACTGACAATGACATTCATCGACTGACATTCATCGAAGTTCCTACGACAATTCCTTCGATACGAAGTGCCTTGGCCTAAACAACAACAACAACAAAAACAAAATAATACATTATACCCACATCGATCTTTAATATAAAAGTGTCAAGCCTTCCAGTCACTTTCGACTATTAAAAAGGGCACTAGGCCTTTCGATTTCCAATGAACAAAATCGCTATATCTAAACTTTGATTGAATGTGTTTGGGGAAATGTTGGGCGTGAGAGGGGGGTTAATTACTCTCCACTCACTTTCGAATACTAAAAAGGGCAGTTTCAATTTCCAATCAAATGAGCCCTTTTTGAAATGTCTACAACAACTTTCTATATGAACCTTATATGCCCCCAGGGTATAACTTACAACCCTTGCACTGAGGGCTCCGATGGGGTTATCATCCTAAAATACCTGATTTCCAGAACTTTCGACTACGTTGAACAAAATGGATATCTCAAAGTTTTGATTGGATGTGTTTGGGGAAATGGTGGGGGTGAGTGGGGGGCTATTTGCCCTTCAATCACTTTCGACTATTAATAGGGTACTAGCCCTTTGAATTTTCAATCGAATGAGCTTTTAAATTTCCAATTCAATTTCCAATTGAATGAGCCCATTTTGAAGTTTCTACAACATTGCTTTCTATAAAAAAACCCGTTTGTCCCCCGGGAATAACTTACGACCCTTGCCCTGAGGGCTGTGGGGGTGGAGGGGTTGTCATCTTATAGACCTAATTTCCAAAATTTTCAACTACGTTGAATAAAATGGCTATCTACAATTTTTATTGGATGTGTTTGGGGAAAAGGTGGGCGTAAGAGGGGGAAAAACTGATTTTTTCCCTCAAATCACTTTCGAGACTATTAAGAAGGGCACTAGCCTTTTGGATTTCCAATCCAATGAGACCTTTTTCAAGTTTCTACGACAAAGATTTCAATAAAAACTTATATGCCCCCAGGGCATAACTTATAACCCTTACCCTGAAGACTATGTGGGAGTGTTCTAATCAAAGGTACAATTTACTGAACTTAAAACTGCGTGGAACAAAATGGCTGTCTCAAAATTTTGATTGGATGTCTTTGGGGAAATGGTTGGAGTGGAAGGGGTGTTAGTTGCCTTCCAATCACTTTCGCCTATTGAAAAAAGCACTAGCCATTTTAATTTCCAATCGAATGAGCCGTTTTTGAAGTTTCTACGACAACACGTTCTATAAAACCTTATAAGCCCCAAGGGCGTAACTTACAACCCTTGTCCTGAGGGCTTGGGGGGGGGGGAGTTTCCATTCTGAAAGACCTAATTTCCAGAACTTTCAACTACGTTGAGCAAAATGGCTATCTTAAAATTTTGATTGGATGTGTTTGTGGAAAAGGTGGGCTTGAAAGGGGTGCTAGAGGCCCTCCAATCAATTTCGACCATTAAAAAGGGCACTAGCCCTTTGAATTTTCAATCAAATGAGCCTTTTTTAAAGTTTCTACGACAACACTTTCTATAAAAAAAACCTTATATGCTCTCTGGGCATAACTTAAAACCCTTGCCCTGAGGGCTTTGGGGGACTGTCCTCCTCAAAAACATTATTTCTATTTGGAAATCAACTACGCTGAACAAAATGGCTATCTAGAAATTTTGATTGGATGTGTTTGGGGAAAAAAGGGCGTGAGAGAGGGGTTAGTTGCCCTCAAATCACTTTTGACTATTAAAAAGGGCACTAGACCTCTGAATTTCCAATCGAATGAGCCCCTTTTTCAAGTTTCTACGACAAAGATTTCAATAAAAACGTATATGCCCCTAGGGCATAAATTATAACCCTTGGCCTGAAGACTGTGGGGGGAGTGTCCTGCTCAAAGGTATAATTTCCTGAACTTTAAACTGCGTGGTACAAAAGGATATCTCAAACTTTTGATTGGATGAGTTTGGGGAAATGGTGGGTGTGGAAGGGGTGTTAGTTGCTTTCCAATCACTTTCGACTATTAAAAAGGGCACTAGCCATTTCAATTTCCAATTGAATGAGCCCTTTTTGAAGTTTCTATGACAACGCGTTCTATAAAAACCTTATATGCCCCCTGGGCATAACTTACAACCCTTACCCTGAGGGCTGTGGGGGATTGTCATCCTCAAAGACCTAATTTCCAGAACTTTCAACTATGTTCAACAAAATAGCTATCTTAAAATTTTGATTGGATGTGTTTGGGGAAAAGGTGGGCGTGAGATGGGGGTTGCCCTCCAATCACTTTCGACTAAAAAAAGAGGCCACTAGCCCTTTGAATTTCCAATCGCATGAGCCTTTTTTGAAGTTTTTACGACAACCCTGTCTATAAAAACCTTATATGCCCCTGGGCGTAACTTACAACCCTTGCCCTGAGGGCTGTAGGGGAGTGTCCTCCTCAAAAACATGATTTCTATCTGGAAAGCAACTACGCTGAACAAAATAGCTATCTCAAAATTTTGATTGGATGTGTTTCGGGAAATAGTCGGCGTGGAAGGGGTGTTAGTTGCCTTCCAATCACTTTCGACTACTAAAAAGGGCACAAGCCACTCCAATTTCCAATTGAATGAGCCCTTTTCGAAGTTTCTACGACAACTTCTTCGATTCGAAGTACCCTGGTCTAAAGAAAAAAAAATAATAAATAATACTTTGTGCCAACATCGTTCTTATATACCCCAGGGCATAACTAAAACCCTTGCCCTGAGGGTTGTGGAGGAATGACCACCTCAAAAACATATTTTCTAAATGGAAATCATCTACGCTGAACAAAATGGCTATCTCAAAATTTTGAGTGGATGTGTTTGGGGGAATGATTGGCGTGGGGTGGGGGGGGGGGAGGGTTACTTGCCCTCCAATCACTTTTGACTATTAAAATGAGCACTAGACAATCCAATTTCCAATCGAATGAGCCCTTTTCGAAGTTTCTACGACAACTCCTTCGATACGAAGTGCCCTGGTCTAAGACCAAGAAAAAAAAATAATACATTGTGCCAACGTCGTTCTTTACTTAGGCAGCGCTATTGCACTGCCTATGATTTATTTTTTCTTCGTCTTAGACCAGGACACTTCGTAGAGAATGAGTTGTCGTAGAAACTTCGAAAAGGGCTCATTCGATTGGAAATTGGAGGGGCTTGTGCCCTTTTTAATAGTCAAAAGTGATTGGAAGGCAACTAATACCCCTTTCACGCCCACCATTTCCGAGACACATCCAATCAAAATTTTGAGATAGCCATTTCGTTCAACGTAGTTGAAAGGCCCGGAAATTATGTCTCTGAGGATGACAACCCCCTCACAGCCCTCAGGTTAAGGGTTGTAAGTTATGCCCTGGGGCATATAAGGTTTTTATAGAAACCGTTGTCGTAGAAACTTCAAAAAGGGCTCATTCGATTGGATACTGCAAGGGCTAGTGCCCTTTTTAATAGTCGGAAGTGATTAGAATACAACTAACCCCACTCTCACGCCCATCATTTCCCAAAACATATCCAATCAAAATTTTGAGATGGCAATTTTCTTCAACGCAGTTTAAAGTTCTGGAAACTAGGTCTTCGAGGATGACAACCCCCCCCCAACCCTCAGGGCAAGGGTTTTAAGTTATACCCCGGGGAAATATGAGGTTTTTATTGCAAGCGTTGTCGTAGAAACTTCAAAATGGCTCATTTGATCGGAAATTGAAAGGGCTAGTGCCTTTTTTAATAGTTGAAAGTGATTTCAGGGCAACTAACGCCCCTCTCAAGCCCACCATTTCCCCAAACACATATAATCAAAATATTGAAATAGCAAATTTGTTTAAAGTAGTTAAAAGTTCTGGAAAT
The DNA here is from genome assembly GCA_027921565.1 of Artemia sinica. Taxonomy (NCBI): domain Eukaryota; kingdom Metazoa; phylum Arthropoda; class Branchiopoda; order Anostraca; family Artemiidae; genus Artemia; species Artemia sinica. The sequence goes on from CM051274.1 coordinate 44,382,113, forward strand.
CAGGTCTTTGAGGATGGCAACCCCCTCACACCCCTCAGGGCAAGGGTTGTAATTTATGCCCTGGGAGCATATAAGGTGTTTTATAGAAAGCTTTGTCATAGAAACTCAAAAAGGCTCATTCGATTGGAAATTGAAAGGACTAGTGCCCTTTTTAATAGTTGAAAGCGATTGGAGGCTTGACATTTTTATAGTAAAGATCGATGTGGGTACAATGTATTATTATTTTTTCTTTATTTTGACCAGGGCACATCGTATCGAAGGAGTTGTCTAAGGAACTTTGAAAAGGGGTCATTTGATTGAAAATAGAAAGGGGTAATGCCCTTTTTAATAGTCATAAGTTATTGGAGGGCAACTAGTCTTCCTCCCACAGCCACCCTCCCATTTGCCCGTTATGTTTAAAACAAAATGTTGCCTCAAGATTAAATCAAAATGCACTGTGTTAATGCTAATTCCCAATAAGGCATCTCAGTAGTATCCCAAGAACAACTAAGGGTATTGTGTTCAAACTTTCGGGGCTATGTCTGCTCTCAAAATTTAAACAAATGAAAATAGCTCAAGTGTATCCAAGCTATCACAGAAAGTAAACAGATTTTTTTGCGATTGGTATCAAGTTTTCTATTTCAGGTCAACTAGAGGGGATATGGAACTAAATTAAACACTACTAATTGTGTCCAGGTTTTTAAAAGGCTGTATGATGTTAAAAATTGCTGAAAATTTTTCTCTAGCATACAAATAGCAGGCCAAACTATAAGGTGTCAAAAGAAACGAAACGATTTAACGAATTATTGTTGTACTTTAAAAAAAATACAAATGAATGTGCATTGTCAGTTTAATATACATATACTGATATTTAGTAATCAAAATGTTAATATTATTCCATTTATTAAAGTTTTAAAAGTAGAAACATTTATATTTTTTCATTAAAGTGCAAATTATGTTCTGGCCTTGGGAAGGCATAGGGGTTTTGAGCCCTACTCATGTCAATTTCTGCTTGTTTTGAGTTTGACTCGGTTATTTATTGTAATTTCTGTTCGTTTTGAGTTTCATTTACTTATCGATGATGATTTGTGGTAGTTTCACGCTTGGTAGATTATTTGATTTTATTTTTGCTCTTTTTTTGTTTAGTGGAGTGCTTTACTTTTCTTTGAAAAACTTAATTTGTGGAAAAAGTTTTTTTAATTAATTTAAAAATAAAACGGAAAGCAGTGGAAACGCTGTTACTTTTTTTTAAACACAGCTTAATTTTGGGTTTTTCATATTTTCCTTCTGAATATCTTACCAGCTTCCTGCCAAACTCCTCAAAATATATGATCTGTGCATTAAGCCGTGTCAATCGTTTCTACCTATATAGTTTTCTCTATTGGTAGTTCTCAGCCAATCATTAATATTGAGATCTAAAAACAATCGTGTTACGCTACCTACACAATGGGTACCTGAAGCCAAGGCAGTATGCTTGTTTAAAATGTTAACAAATTCAATTTAAATAAATCATAATAAAGTTAAATGAAATTAGTTTAATTACATTAACATTACATTAATACTAAATACTTTTAATTATTTTTCAATCGCATTAGTAATATTTAAAAAAAAATATTTTAAAAAGTGTTAATTCAAAATTAATCTGCGCAAGCTAATTAATTTTAATTACAAACAATTGAATTGCATTAATCTTAAGTAAATAGATAAATTAATTTAAAAAGTTAAAATTAAACAAATTTAAACAAATTAAAATGGTAAACAAATAGTAAACAATAGATAGTTTTGGTTGGTCTACCCTGTTTTGTCAGGTCAATAGGATCACGACAATAGGATCGAGCTAAATTTTTCAGGAAAACTGTTTTGGGGGGCTTAAGGTGACTCCAAATTTTGTACCTGGGGAAAGGGGCAAAATTATTTTTCTTAGATACTTGAAGAATGGTATACACTTTGGTTTGTTCTTTTTTATGCCTATTGCCCAACAAGCTCTGCTGTAACTTAGAATATTTTTTAATTAAAATCAACTTGGTGGAAGTGAATAAAACTTTAAGGATATTCTATCTTCTTTTGAAAAAATTCTTCTTTTTATTAATTGAAAGCCCGGTACTTCTGAGACTCGGTTCTATTTAGAACTCATGTCAACAGAATAGAGAATTTTTGTATTCGATTTTATATTTATATTTATGTCGACAGTACATATCGACGCATTATATTTATGTCGACAACACTAGCGTTAGTTTGTCTCTCTCGACTGTACGTCGTCTTTGAATGACATTAAATAAAAAAAAAACAAGTTTTTTAAACGGAAAGTAAGGAGCGACATTAAAACTTAAAACGAACCGAAATTATTCTGTATATGAAAGGGGCTGTCCCCTCCTCAACGCTTCGCTCTTTACGCTAAAGTTTTTTATTCTTCTAAAAAATAAAGTTGTGAGACAGAGTCAAACTTTAGCGTAAAGAGCGAGGCGTTGAGGAGGAGACAGCCCCTTTCATATATGGAATAATTTCTGTTCGTTTTAAGTTTTAATGTCGCTCCTTACTTTCAGTTTAAAAAACTTGTTTTTTTTATTTAATTTCTGATCGTTTTTTAGTTAATGCAGCTTTTGTTTTGGCTCACCGTCATTGAATAAGTAAACAAAATTTGCATAAAAATTTTACTTTTTTTTTGCTAAATGGATGTCTCTAAATTTTGTTATGACGTAATTTACAAATTAACTTACGTAACTAACTTCTATATTAGTATATTTTTCTTCTGGCAAAAAATACAAAGTTGCAGATTTTTGCAGATATGAGCTTGAAACCTATGTAATAGGGTTTTCTGATACGCTGAATCTGACGGTGTGATTTTCATTAAATTTCTTTCACTTGTAGGGGATGTTTCCCCCCTCTTTAAAAAATCGGGTAAATTTTCTCAGGCTAGTAGCCTTTGATGAGTAATACTAAACTTAATAAAATTTATATATTTAGAATCAGCATTATAAACCCATTCTTTTGATACATTTATTTACATCAAAATTGTGTTTTTAAAAGTTTCGATTACTATTGAGCCGTATCGCTTGTTTTTTTTTTTATTGTTTTTTCTTTTATTACGTATATGTTATTACGTATATGAGGGGGTTCTCCCCTTAGTCAATACCACGCTCTTTACGTTAAAAAAAAAATTTAATTCACAAACCCCTGAATCACAAAGGCCGTTTAATTAGAATAGATAGCTCTTTTGAAAGCACTAAAAAAAACTGTAGCGTAAAGAGCGAGGTATTGACTTGGGGGAGAACCCCCTCATATATGTTATAATTTCTGTTCGTTTTAAGTTCTAATGTTGCTTCTTACTTTCAGTTGAAAAAACTTGTTTTTTTTTTATTTAATTTCTGATCGTTTTTTAAATAATGCTTGGAATTCCGGCGCCCCCTTCATAGAAATGTCCCTTACCCCAAAGAAACATCCTCCACGGAAAGATTCTCCCGAGTAACCCCTCCTCCAGCCCCCCCCCCTCCAGAAAAAAAATACTTCCTGAAAATGTCTGTATACTTCCCAATAACCAATAAATAATGCTGGCAAGTCCGGCGCCCCCTTCATGGCGATTTCCCTTCCCCCATGAAAACTTCCTTCATGGACAGATCCTCCAAACGACCCCCCCCCCCTACTACCAGAAAAAAAACCCTCCTGAAAACTTCTGTATACTTCCCAATAACCAATAAGTACTATATGTTAACAATGGGTAAAGTTCATAACTTTTAGCCCTCCCCCCGGGGACTTCGGGGGATTAAGTCATCCTAAAAGACCTAGTTTATCATATTTTTGACCATGCTGAACAAAATGGCTATCTCAAAATATTGATCGGGTGATTTTGGGAAAAAAATGAGTGTGGGAGGGGGCCTAGTTGCCCTCCATTTTTTTGGTCACTTAAAAAGGGCACTAGAACTTTTAATTTCCGTTCCAATGAGCCCTCCCACGATATTTTAGGACCACTGGGTCGATAAGATCAACCCTGGGAAAAAAAAAAAAACACGCATCCGTGATCTTTCTTCTGGCAAAATATGGAAAATTCCACATTTTTGTAGATAGGAGCTTGAAACCTCTACAGTAGGGTTCTCTGATACGCTGAATATGATGGTGTGATCTTCATTAAGGTTATATAACTTTTAGGGGGTCTTTCCCCTTTTTTTGAAAATCAGCCAAATTTTCTCAGGCACGTAGCTTTTGATGGGTATTACTAAACTTGATGAAAGTTATATATTTGAAATCAACATTGAAATCTGATTCTTTTGATGTATCTACTGGTATCAAAAACCCGTTTTCTAGAGTTTCGGTTACCATTGAGCCGGGTCACTCCTTACTTACAGTTCGTTACCACGAACTGTTTGATAAAAGAAAATCAATTGAAAGTAAGGAGCATTATTAAGAATTCCAAAAGCTTCTTATTCTAAGTAAATGGCCCCTTGCGTTTCAGGAGTCGTTCTTAAGGAATTGAGACAAAAGGTAAAGCTTAGCGTAAAGAGTGAGGTATTGAGGAGGGGATAACCGGGGAACATAAAAGAGTCAGGAAAGGCCAAAAATCTTTTTTCTTCGGCTACTTTTCCTGCAATGAATGGTCGTATAAATCGGGAAGGGGGTTCAAGTGATTAGAAATTAAAAATGCTTTTGGATTTTCAAACAGTTCGTGGTAACGAACTGTAAGTAAGGAGTGACCCGGCTCAGTAGTAACCAAAGTTCTACGGAATTTTGATACCAGTAGATACATAAAAAAAATCGGATATTCATGCTGATTTCAAAGATTTAAGTTTAATCAAGTTTAGTCTTACCCATCAAAAGTTACGAGCCTGAATCCCCTACACGAAATTTTACTGTGTGTACTGTATAACTAAAATAAAGTGTACATATAATAACGGATACACCTTTTAATTAAGGCGAAAGTTCACTGGCTCAATTAAAAGCTTTTCCCGTTAATATAATAGTAAAAGTGCTTTTGGATTTTCTTAAGTAATGATAATAATTGTAGGCAACTAGCTTTCCTTCCTTTCACTTTTCTGCTACGCAGTCCCTGCAATCCAATTACATTGGGTCGAAGTTTTGACTTAGATGTTTTGTTCGGAAATGTTACAAGGTCTGATAGGTATGCCTCCAGGTTAATATAACCCTCCAAAGACCAAGCGAGAATCTCCCTCAACCATGTATATTACTAAATTTGTATGTTGGCAAAGTTGTTGTAAAAGTTGGCCGTGTTGAATGTTGAAAAATAGTATGTTGGAAAAGTTGGCCGTGTTGTATGTTGAAAAATAGTAGTTGGAAAAGTTGGCCGTGTTGTATGTTGGAAAAGTCGGCCGTGTTTGGTCTTAGTTGGATCTTACAAGATTTGTTCATCAGACAGAGATTCCCAAAGTTTCCCAAGGTTATACTCCAGACATAGCACGTGTACCTGAATATATCGAAAGATTCTAGTCGCACCAGATTTGTCAGATTTTCTGCAATCTCTTGAGAATATCATTTGGGATCGTTTAGAGACTTCAAAGTTTTGAGATCGTTTTGAGATCGTGCTAGAGAAGGGGGACAAGGAGACTTCAAATTTAATGTTAGGGGGTGAAAAATGGGGCTTAGAGTTTTTTCTCTAGTTCAACATTTCCGCACTGTAAGCTCCTATGGAACTTAAACTATTTACAGTTTAGTAGTGAGGTAAATCGAAATACCTTATGTGTTCCCAGGTTATCAAAATGGCGTATTTGCAATATCTTTGGAAAGGCCTGGCACTTTAAGTTGAAACTCCCAAGCAGTGTTTGAGAAGAAAGGAGGGGAGGACAATGGAGCTTCTAATTTTCTTAATTGGAAGGGGTAAAATACAAATTGTCTCTGGTAAACCTAAAACTTTTTCTGGACCGAGGTCACTATGGGACTTGGAATCTTTTCACGGTTAAGCTGCAAGGTAAATCAAAAGACCTGTATGTATGCTAGGTTATCTGAATGAGGTATTTACAATATTTTGAAGACAGCTTGGAAGATTAAATTGAAACTCTCAGGGTGCTTATTGTGAAGGGTTTGAGGTGTTTGGATCTCAAAGTTTAATTCAGAGGAGTGGCAAAGAAAGGCTAAGTATATTTTTCTCAAATTTCCATAAAAGTTTCGAAGCTTTAAACCCTTGTGGGGATGGAATCTTTTCACGGTGAAGTAGTAATGTAAAGTAGACACTTTAGTAGACACTATATTTAATACAACCTAGGGGAGCAGAATAGGGTTCTACAATATCTAAAAAAAAGTTTGGAAAATCGATCTGAAAGTTTCAAGCGTTGTTTGGCGGGTTAAGTGAACCTAATGCTTAAATTTTGTGGAGAGGTGAGAGGCAACTCTAAAAACACTATGCGTATCCAGGCTATTGAAATACCATACCTGCAATGTCTCAGGAACAGCTCACGGGATTCAGTCGAAACTTTCAGGTAAATAAGGAGGAAGCGAGGGGACTTCAAAGTTTGTGTTGAGGGGAAGCAGGGGCTTGGGAGAGGCTCAAGGCACTAAGTTAATGCTTTCAGAGAGGGTTTTGGGGGAGGAGTCAATTGGTCCTCGAATCTTCTCTTGGGGTAAGGTTTAGAGAGAAAGGGTCTAAATATTTTTGTTTCCAATTTTAAAAATTTTTTTAGAACTATGAGCTTTCGTTGGAATAGAATCTATTTCCGGTGAAGCAGTAATAAAACCAAAAGAAACCAATTATATCGTGATTATCGAAACAATGTAGTGGAGTTTTTCAGGATTGCCTTGAGGAATCGAGTCAAAACTCTCAGGGAGCATAGGCAGCCAAGTGAACCTCAAATTCTGAGTTGTGGAGGCACAGGTAAATTGAAGGAAACTATATGTCAAGGTTATTACAACCCATATTTGTAGCATCTTGAAAACAAATTATTGGATTAGAGCCAAAAATTTTGGAGTGTTGGGGGGGGGGGTAAGTGGACTTTATAGTCTGTGATTTCAGGAAGGGGATGTAGGAGCCAGATATGTTTTTCCGATCCACCTCAATTTTTCTACTATTAGCCTCAGTGGAACTTTAAGTATATTCGCATGAAGCACTGAGGCAATCAATAGACAGTTCTTTCACCCAAGCTATCAAAATAATACATCTGTAATATCTCAGAAACGGTGAGATGATTGAGTTAAATCTTTCAGGGAGTGTTGGGGGAAGGCAGGGGGACTTTGAATATTATGTTCAGAGAAAAGATCAAAATGCCCAAACATTTTGTCTCTTAAATGGTGGTTTGTCTGAAAAAGGACCATCAGTTTCGGGATGAGCATCCTTAGGCACAGAAAAAAAAAAAAAATTGTAGACACATCCCGGTAGACTTTAATGAAGATAAAATCAATGGTAAAAAAAAATGTGTTGATTCTCGATGGCCAAAGTAGCATCTAATGTTTCTCGGACCGACCAGCAATTAGCTGGGCAGGCATTGGGACGAAAAATGGATTGCATTGATTCGTGAAGTTTCAAGTCAGGCATTATTTTTTTTCCAGTTTTCACAAAAATTTCAATGTAAGCGGACAGAACCAAAGGAACCTTAACGGAAACAATACATTTACGAAGGAAAAAATGTGGTATATACCGATTTTTAGCGTAAGAGATTTGAATTATTTCATGCTGATTTCAAAATCCTTGATACAACAAATTTTGTTGTATCAAGGATTTGCCCGTGAGATTTGATACATGGTAGCTCCACTGTATCTCTTAATTTTGAAATTAATGTTACTCTTCATTTCAATTTACGTTAGCTTTAGGTCTCACTTACATAGTCATATTATTTTCGTTCATTTTAATATTTGAATTAGTAGATGAACTACCTTAGTAGATGAAATAGTAGATGACTTAGTAGATGAAATAGGTAGTAGATCACTACCTATTTAGGTTTTAATATGGCTCTTCAAATTCCGTTGAATTTTTGCTTGGAAAAGTTTTTTAAGAATGATAAAGGGAAGATGTAACGAGCTATTTACTTTGTTTCAGTATGCAACGTGACAATCGACGCTCAAAGTCTTTTTGAAAGTTCAGGAAAAACTTTTGGACAAATAAAGTCCCCCATTGAACTTCATGGTCAATCTGTTTGTTGGTACAAGTTTCGCTCCTCGCCTGGAAAACGAATAGAACTGCAAGTATATCGAATTGTTGGAATGGGACAAAAGAATGGAACCAGGTGAAAATTCAGACCTTTTTATTAAATTTTCCTTGTAGCTTTTTAAACAGATCAGGGTAACTGGAGCCAAAGAAGTTAGTGTTCCATCAATAGTGAGTAGATGCCTTGAAATCAGATGTTTTGAAAATCTATTTTAGAAAAAATCCAAAGAAATTCAAAAACAAAAATAACTATGAATATACCAAACTGTTGGAATGGGGTGAAAGAATGGAAAATGTAAGAACTTAAACCGTTTTATTAAATTTTGTCCCGTAGCTTTTAAACCAGTCAGAGTAATTCACAAACAAACAAAAAGGACCCTGTCAATAGTGACGGGATGCCTTGAAAACATAATATTTCTTTTTTTCTCTATCAAAAAAATTCGAAGAACAAAAATAGCTACGAACGTAAAAACTCAAAACTGTTTATTAAATTTTGTCTTTAGCTTTTAAATTAGCCAAGGTAATTTTAAAATTAAAGAAGAATGGATCCTATCAGTAGTTACCGGACGGCTTAAAAAAAAAATCGAAGTACTTTTTGGAAACGAATCGCAATAAATTTTAGAACGAACAGAATTTCGAATATACCGATTTGTCAGAATGGGAAAAAGAAGAGAACAAGGTAAAAATTCGAAGCCTTTTCTCAAAATTTGCTTGCGTCTTCAAAAACGGTTAGGGTAATTTAAAGAAATAGAAATAAGGATCCCGTAATAGTTACCGGAAGTCTTGGGAATAGAATCTTGCAAGTTTTATTTTGGAAAAAAAAAAGTCGAAACGTAAAAACTATGAACATAAACTTCTCATGAAATTTTTCTTATAGCTTTTAAACTACTATTACAACTACTACTACTTCTACTACTACTACTACTACTACTACTACTACTACTACTACTACTACTACTACTACTACTACTACTACTACTACTACTACTACTACTACTACTACTACTACTATTACTACTACTACTACTACTATTACTATTACCACTAATACTACCATGACTAACAACTGTCTGTAGCACCAAGCAGCCTGAGGCCAACACAGTTACTCGCGCTCCTGCTCCATCCCAATCTATTCAAAGCCAAAATCGTTATATCCTCCCAGGAAGCTTCCACTTCTCTTAAGTATTTCCTTACAATATCATCACACCCCTTTAGGGGACGACCTGCCTTACGTTTTCCTCTAGACGGTTGGCCGACACGGACAATCTTCGGCAATCTATCATCTATCATCTGCAGAACGTGCTTTAGCCATCTCAACCTTTCTTACATTATAGCCCTAGGAAGCGAGATTAAACCAAATTTTTCGCACAGCTTACTGTTTGAGATGCGTCCAGCCAGTCGGGTACCCAAAAAAATCTGTACTCAATTTCTCTGGAAAACATCTTGCTCATCCTCCTTCGTTTTTCGGAGCACCCACGCTTCTGAACCATACTTTACCATTGTCATCACTTAAGCTTCCAATACCGTAATCTTGGTTCGCAAACTTATCTTCTTACTCTTCCAAACTGTTTTCCACTGTGAAAAACACCCTGGGCCTTGGCTATTCTACTTTTGACATCTTCACTGCGCCTACCGTCTTTACTAATAATACTACCTAATTAGGTAAAGCTGTCAATTTTATCAATCTTCTCGTTATCCAACATCATCATTTCACCTTCACTTATTCCTAGTCTTAGTGACTTGGTCTTTTTAACATTAATTTTCAAACCTATTCTTCCGCACTGAACTAGCAAAACCTCTAAAAGTTCATTCATTATGTTCACATCTAGGATGCTTAAATCATCTGCATACTCCAAGTCCAGTAGAGTTCTATTCCTGATTTGATTCCATGTTCTCCCTTTGCCTTTGTTGTGCTCTTTATCACAAATTCACTAAAATGATGTATATAACCTGTGATAGAAGGCAATCCTGCTTAACTCAAGGTGTAATACGGAACCAGCTACTAACCTCATTTCATATCCCAACTGGAGTATTGTTTGTGTTCTCGAGCGTAGCACTAGTAATACCACACAAGGATAGGACCTTTGTTAAAGCTCTGGTAATACCACACAAGAATAGGACCTTTGTTAAAGCTCTTCTATCAGCTGAATCAAACGCTTGCTCATAATGTTTGAAACTGAGGAATAATGGTTTTTGATGACTCAGGCACTTCTCAATTATTAACGTAAGATTGAGAATATGGTCTATGCATCCTCTACCCTTCCCGAGACACACTGTTCTTCTCTCAAAACTTTATCTATAGCATCTCTAAGTTCAAAAAGTTTCATCATACTAATTAATTTGCTTCTTACGGAAGCTAGGATAATGCCTCACTCTTACCACATTACCAAACTCCCTCTTATAATTACCACACTCACTCTTATCCTCTTCATATAGAGATGGTTAGTTAAAGCTTTTCGAAAATTGCTAGGTATATCCCCCTTTTCAAAAAATAATATCCACAATCTTCAGTAACTTGTCTCTAACCTCGTAGCCACCATATTTAAGAAACTTGTTTGCCACACTATCAGCACCTGGGGACAAGTTGTTTTTTATTCCTTTACGTACTCTCATTAATTATTCCTCACGAAATAAAACTTCCTTCCATCCAAAGTTTTACAAACATTTTCATTCTTTTCTTTATCTTTTCCTGTAAGTCTGTCACGGTTTAGCACATTTTCAAAATGTTCTGCTCATCTCACTTTAGCTCTTTCCTTGTCACTAATTATGGCCTCGTTAATATCTTTAACTGGGACAAGTATAGATTGACTACTCCCTCTCAATTTATTAATATGCCAGTAAGATATTTTACTATTATGCCCTCTGGCTGCATCTTCCAGATCTTCAGCAATTTTGTCCATGGCCTCTACTTCACATCTAAGCTCATGGTCTAACCTCATAATACAGTTTAACCTCCTCAATTCATGTTTACGTATTTACAATCTTACAGCTTTTAAACTAGTTAGAATAACTAAAGACAAAAGAGTATAAACCCTATTAATATATAACAAACGTCATGAAAAGAGATTTATTCAAATCCATTTTAGAAAAGAAAACAAATAGAAAGAAAGCAAAAAGAAAGAAAGAAAATAGAAAAGAAAGCAAACAAATCATATTGGTGGATTGGGCAAAATAATAGAACAAGGTGGAATCCAAACCTTTTTACTAAATTTTGCTTGTAGCTTTTTTTTAGCTTTTAGTGCTGTCCTAGTCTAGTGGTTTACACGCTAGACTTGAAGTCCTTTATCCCTGAGGAAAGGGGTCGAGTCCTGGTTTCGCTTGTTGTTTGGCTTGAAACGGGGATTAGGGACATGACCCTCTAAGCCCAGCCAGAATTGACCCAGCTGTAAATGAGTATCTCGAGAAATCTGGGGAAGATAAACAGAAAGACAACCAGGAGGTGTAAAAGCAAAGGATGTCTTGCCCCCAGCACCCCATTACACTTCCTAGCTGAAGGCCCATGAAATGGAGATCAGCACCGCCGGTAGGGACTGTACAATCCAATGATGTATTCTTTACCTTTTTTTTATTTTTTTACAAACCAGGGACATTAAAGACAAAAACCATAAACCTGTCCATATTGACCAGATGTTCTGGAAGCAGAGTCTTGCAAAAAAAAAAAAAAAAAAAAAAGAATCATAGAAAAAAATACAACTTTAGAGTAATTTATAGTGATGATACCAAATACGCATAACTTGATGCAATTTAAGTGTCTTATTAATATAAGAAAATTCCTATAATTTAAAAAAAACAAAGATAAGAAAAAAAACCATAGAAATAGAAATGAAAATTACACCGGTAAAATTCACATTTTCAAATTTAGCTTGATTATTATTATTTTGTTTTTTTGTGCATAACCCCTGGGTGGATGTCTAATATATATTGAAATGCCATGTTGGTGATGTATGATGATATAGTATGCTTGTATGTTAGTATATATGTTTATTCCGCATGATACTGACTCTGGCCTGCTTAACAGGGGTAATGAGTGACGAACGACAGTTTCCCTCTGTTTTTGTTCTAGTATGTGTTAATCAATTTATCGTGTTCTTTTTCGTTCCTGCCGTACTTTCCTGTCCGTAGAGCCTTGTGATGGGGGGGGATGTATGAGTATTTTTTCCTTCATTGTTTAATTTTTTTTAAACTGAACTCTGAAACTCTACAACTGAGGTGTAAGACTTTCATCAATAAAATTTCATATTTTTCTCGAGAACAGGGCACGCATCCGAATTTTTTTCTAAGGATGATCGTATCAAATTCCATGAGTTAGTTAGTCGTAGAATTCTGGGAGGAAGCTTATTGTAGCAGAATTTTATAGTCTTGTTGCCTGTGTGATCAGAAGTGGGCTTTTAAGCTGACTATTAGCCATGCAGAAAGGTCTCAATTGGATAATCAAGCGAATTTTTGATGAGCCAAAATTGATATTTTAACCCTACATAGCTCTCAATAAAATCTTGCAAAATATCTCTATAGGTCATAGCATTACAAAGCGGCAGGCCTGCTTTGAAGGGGTGGGAGTCCCTAAACAATTATGCTTTAAGGATGGGGGAGGTGTTAAGAACCTTGAAACACACTATTAAAGCCTAACTACTTCAACTTTTATTAGAAGCTATTAGGATAAACATGGAAGGAGGGGCTGTAACCGGTTTAAACAGAGTTTAGAAAATTAATCTTAGGCAGCGCAATAGCACTGCCTAAGGAAAGAGCGACGTGGACATACTGTATTATCATTTTTTTTTCTTGTTTTAGACCAGGGCAGTTCGTATCGAAGAAGTTGTCGTAAAAACTTTGAAAAGGGCTCATTCAATTGGAAATTGAAAGGAATAGTGCCCTTTTTAATAGTCGAAAGTGATTGGAGGGCAAAAACCCCCCTACCACGCCCACTATTTCCCCAAACACATCCAATCCAAATTTTTAGACAGCCATTTTCTTCAACGTAGTTGAAAAGTCCAGAAATATATGTATTTGTGGATAACGACCCCCTAAAGCCCTCGGGTTGTAAGTTATGCCCTGGGGGCATTTAAGGTTTATATAGAAAAAGGTGATCGTATAAACTTTGGAGGATGCTCATTGAATTAATAATCAGAAGTTTTAATGCCGTTTTCAAGATTCAGAGTGATAGGAGGGTGGATATTCCCCCCCCCCCCCCCCCCCCCCCCCCCCCCCCGAAACCTCATATTTTCCCGAAATGCATCTGATAGAAATTTTGAGATGGTCATTTGTTTTCATAGAAAACTCGGAAAAGGCTCATTCGATTAGAAATAAATTTTTGAGGCTTATTGAATTAGTAATCAGAAGTTCTAATGCTTTTTTAAGATTCTGATAATTCTGATGGTGAATACTCCCCCTTCCCCTCATACCTCATATTTTCTCGAAACGCATCTGATAGAAATTTTGAGATGGCCATTTCTTGTCGTAGAAACTTCAAAAGAGCTCATTGGATTGGAAATTAAAAGGGCTAGTGCTCTTTATAATAGTTGTAAGTGATTGGAGGCAACTAACCCTTCTTCCCACGTCCAGCATTTCCCACAACACATCCAATCAAAATTTTGAGATAAAAATTTCAACATAACTAAAAATCCTTCCATTTTCCAGAAAGGATTTTTTTAGAGCACTCATTCAAAGATTTATTTTAAAGTGAGTTTATTGTTTAATTAGTTAAAAAAAAAAAAAACACTTTCGAAAGATGAAGTTTTTCAAAGAAAAGTAAAGGGCTATACTAAACCACAGACGAGTAATTAAGTCTTACAATAATTCCAAAAATTCGAACAGAAATTACTATCAATGATTCGATGAAGTCCAGAATGATCAGAAATGAAAATGAATAGTTATATCAAACATAACGATATATTTATATAGCGATATATGTTTATATCGAAATATAACGATATATGTTTGTATATGCATAATTATAGACAAATGAAGGCATTCTTAAACGAACAGGAAATAAAATGAATAATGAAGTCACATAGAATTGAATATGCGAATCAAACGAACACAAATCACTAAAAGAAAAGGAGCTTGGCTACTATCCCGTTCCCCATCCTCTAATCATAAGAGCTTTAAGGTCTATTGTGTCATTTGCACTTTACTGAAAACGAAAATATAAACATCCGCTTTTATATTTATAACAGTGAGAAATTAAACAATTACATTAAACGAAGGTTTGAATTGCTGAGATTTCCAGAGATTACTATCATTACATATTAGGTATTCTACTTGTTTTTGTCAGTTCATTAAAGTTATTAAATAAATAAAAAATTCTTAACAAAAGGAAAGAGAGAAAATATGCCTTCAGCAGAGTAAAAAAAAAAAATTATAATGAACAATCAACTAAGAGTTAAAAGGAACAACTTAAAAATGAAACCAATAATGAACTTATAAGTTATAAAAAATAAAACTGATATTCAACTCAAACTCGAAAAGAAACGGAAATTACTAAGTAATTGAACGATGAAGTTGTCTGTTTTGTACCCTTACTATAATTTTTCTAAACAGTTATTATAAGAGTCAAAACATTTAATACAGTGTAAGAAACAAAACAGATAAAAAAAATGGATATTAGACTTAATAAAACACAAAACTAATAATAAACTTAGAATGCACCCAAAATAAAATAGATATTCTAATCAAACGTCAAAACGAACAGAAATTACTAGATATATGAAGTGGGAAAAGATCACCTTAGCACTCCAATCGTAGCGCGATTGTTATACTCGCTTTACTGAAAGCAATATATAAAGGTGCCAAGTTGCGATAAAAAAAAGTTGCCGAGAAGATCACAACGGCCTTGAACGAGCAGCACAATGCTGAAGCCGCCCCAGTTCATCGGCATAGTAAAGCGTATCCCCACCTCCACGTCTCCAGACGTCCTGGCGTCATTGTCTCAGGACTGTGTTAAAGTAGTCCGAATTGGCAGCACTAACGCTTATAAACTGTACTACTCGACCAAAGTAGCTCTAGAAAATGCTATTTTTAACGCAATCAAAATCGGTCTTGAACTTTTTCATATTGAGGAATTTCATTTTCTGCCGTGGCGCTGCTACTGGTGCCACGGTGTATGGCATTTGGCTAGCAAATGCTCAAAGCCTGAGGTGTGTAGCAGGTGGTGTAGCAAAAGAGCATTCTTGTAGCACTGCTACACCATGTCAGAGGCCAGTCCGCTGCCTGAACTGCAATTCCGACAAACATACATGTTATCACATTTCGTGTCCAGAAAACCAGACAATGTTACAGCGTAGCTCTTCCTCCCGAAATGGCCAATAAGTTCTCAGTTTTCTCGTGGAATATAAATAGAAATTTTGCGAATAAAATCCCTGTGATTAGTGATGCTATTACGACATCCGAAGTTTTGTGTATTCAGGAGCACTTTCTTACCTCTAATAGCTCGACACTACTCGATATCGACCCTGGTGTTAAGTGTTTTACTATATTTGCAAAGAGACTAAATTGCCGAAGAAGGCCTTCTGGAGGCCTCACTACCTTTTTTAAAAGTTGTTTAAAAGCAAGTATTTTTGACGATTGTGATCAGTTTATTGCGGTTCATGTAAAAGAATTGTGTTATCATAAACTTGTATATGCTGGTAGATTATCGCGATGATCAATCTGAGCGGAATTTTACCCTTGCTTGCGGCAGGCTGTCGTCGTGTCTCAACAAACTTAAGCTGTTACATATTCTGAGTGTTATACTAGGTAATTTTAACTGTAATTTAGCTTTTGATAACCGGCCATCTCATGCTTCCCTCCTTCATCTTCTTCCCTCCTTCACCTCATGCTTCGTTTTGTTTGATGATTATTCTGAGATTATGATGAAAGATTGCCCTTTCACTTATATCCACGCATCTTTTAGCACGTCTAATCTTGATCAAGTAGTTGCTTCCCATAATCTATCTATCCCAATTGTATCAGTACTAACCAATTACCAACTTTCAGATCACCTACCTATCCCTGTTAGTTTTGAAATACTTATCCCCCAAAACCAGTGAATTGATGCCCCAACAAAATCACACAAACAAACTTCACGCAGGGAGTGGAGTAAAATAGACAGACGTAAATTTATTGAAACATCAGATGCTATTCTTCATAAAATCCATCCCCCATTTCACCTACTATGCCCTAATTCACTACAACGTGAGGAAGTGAGAACGTCAATGAATATTGCTGCGCTGAAATTGGCCACGCACTTCTAACTGCTGAGAACGCTGCAGTACCTGTTACTCGTATTAGAACCGGCATCGTCCGAAAATGGTCTGAAAATGCGGCTTTGGTCGAGTCATGCTCGCGAGCTAAATTTTGGTTTCATATTTGGAAGGATTGCGGCCAGCCAAAGCAGGATGTCGTAAACCAGATTCGCAAATCAACAAAGAAAGTGTTCGCTGATACCTTAGCTAAAGATCGTAAAAAGATAGTTGAGAAGACTTCTGCGGAGTTAAGTCAGAACCCAAATGAGCTGTGGAAGTTGGTACCCCGATCGGAAGCCTCCGCCACCTTACCGGCGTCCGCAAGTGACATCCGGGCGTCAAAGTCGTATGCCCCCTTCGAGTCGGAGTTCTCACCTCCGAATGCGGGTTTGGAGCGGAGGTTTGAGTAGGAATTAGATACATTTCTTGCTCGAATGCCTCCTAATGATTTTGTCGTCCTTCTTTCGGCTGTTGAACGTGCTATTAAACACCTGAAGCGAAAACCGTCTTTCGGGATTGATCGTATAATTGCAATGCATCTCAAGCATTAGGGAACTCAGCTCCGAAATCATATACAACTGCTAATGCAGATGATTTTTACTCAGGGAGTGGTACCGTCTACTTTGTGAGTTGGGGATCTAACCCCAATACCGAAGAAAGGCAAGCTGTCCACACGATTCTCATCCTTTCGTCCTATTACTGTCTCCACTACTCTATGCAATCTGTTCGAGTTGGTTTTTATTCATGAATTAACGGAAAAATGTTTTCCGACTCCCAATCAGTTTGGCTTCCAGCCTGGTGTGGGATGTACGGATGCTCTTGCAGCTGTGGCTAATGCCCTTATTGATGCAGATAGAAGTGGAGACAGCCTAATACTAGCTGGATAGGATATACGCAGGGCTTTCGATTCTTTAATATACGCTGCAATGCTTATTTTTGCAGCAGCAAAAAGGTGGGAGAACCGCGTTACTATCATGGCACTGCCTGATACGTATTTGGGTCTTAAAGTTCGGCTGAAATTACCTCCAGATAAATTTTCACTCCCTACACCAGGTGAACGACTGATCTCGGTAAGAAAAGGAGCCAGACAAGGAGCTGTAACATCCCCAACATTATTCAATAATTACGTCCTGGATTCTCAAGCCCAATGCCCATCATCATGCATGTGTGTATGTATGTATAAATTTATTGCCCATTATAAACGTAAAATACAACACTGATGGAGTATAAAGAAAGAAAATGAAAAAAAAACAAATTAATTCTGACAAATACAAACAGAACCAAAACGGAGAAGAACATACAAGAAAAAAATTACAAATAGGGGCATTATATGTAAGAACAAACCTATTATCAAAGACGGACAGTTTCAGAGGTGCTTTCACCAATAATCTGCCTCCGATATGTCTCATTTCTTTTCTGTACCGCGAACACTGGACTTGCAACTCCATACCGCAAGGATAGTGAGCTGTTATTAGTCCAGAGAGGCAGCCTTAGCAAATATTTCGCATACTTGTAGAAACACTTCCGTATATCCCTAATATCTGAAGCAGTAAGAAGAGACCAAAATGGTGCAAGGGCAAGTAGATGCGGAACAGCAAATGCATTATAAACGCTAGCTAAGAATTGGTGGTTAAATATAAACTTTAACGCAACTAGTAAACCATACGCATTCCTAGCTTTTCTGGCAAAAAAAATCTTTCAAAAGTTGACACGTGGCGTGAAGATTTGACCCAATCGGTACACCAAGATACGTCGATGTATCTTGTGCTTTAATAACATGTTCACCTAACTGAACATACTCCCTATCGAGAATTCCAAAATTTTCCTCAATTCTAAAGGCTGTTCTACTAATATCAAGGATGCCATTAGCATAGTTTGCTAGCGAAACATCAATACCATTAAATATACATGTGGTTAGAACTTTCTGTTGTGGCACAATGACAGTATTATTTAACAGGGGGGGGGGTAACAGCGCCCCATATAATGCTCTTTTTTACTGGAATTGAAGGAGTGATTTCCACCGTACCAGGTGAGATGGTAACCTTAAATTTGGCAATTAGCTTTTTATACATATCACGCATCGATTTGATGACAGAAATATTGACTCCACGCTTATAAGCAGTCAAGAAGATATGTGGATGTATACCCGTGTCGAAAGCTCTAGATACGTCTAACCCGGCAAAATATACTACCTCATTATTTTCATGAGCATGTAGAAGCAATTTAGCAATCAAATGGTGAGCATGGTCACGGCCTACTCCTTTCTTGAAGCCCAATTGGTTATCCGGTGTATAAAACTTAACAGATATCTCGTCAATAAATAGTAACTCAAAAACTTTGCATAAAACAAGTGACACCGTAATCGGTCTAAAAGAAGAACATTGGTCCTTGGGCTTTCCCCTTTTTAATACCTGGGTTATTACTCCAGTACTAAACAAATCAGGAACTATACCACAACAGAATATCATCTGAAAGAGTAAGGTGAGATGCTCAATCAGGAGAGGGGACCCACATCTTAGATGCTGTGCACAGAGACCATCAACACCGCGAGAAGTTTTCTTTTGTAGCTTAGAAATACACTCAGTAACCGCAGATCGAGTAACAATAAAACTGATCTCATCAGTTGATTGGCCTAAGCAACCATCAAGCTCCCTTTCATATTGGTTTGACAATGATGGATCAGGCTCGGAAAATTCACTTTTAAAGTAATCATACCACTGGTCACTGTTAATTTTGAAAGCATTATAGGCTTTTGAATTATCTCTTTTGAGCAGTTTCCATACGAAATTAAGTTCCCTTGTGGCTTTACTTGATGGTTCAGCTACTGATTTAGTCTGGTGTTGCCTAAGTACTTTCGTAAAATGTCGCTTTGTTTTCAGACGAATTTCATTTATCAAACCTTGCCGTGGCATACCACACTCCTTCCAGACATAAAACCACAATTTTGATTTAGCACAAGAATCAACGAGGTCAGGGTTACCTGACCAACCATGCTTCTCAGTTCCAAGACGTACTCTTCGTATGGGTAAACTAGCACGCTCGGCAGAGCGTAGAGCTTGAACAATTTCTGCACAGTAAATATTCAGCAATATTTGCTTCTCTGCAAAGGTTAATAGTTTTTTTGGGAAAGTAGATGAAACGGCACTTTGCTCTTTTTCAAAATAGAATCACTAACAGCCCGGAACATAAACATATCTGCACGAGCCCAGTCAGTGGTTTCATGCCATTTACTATCATTGTCTAGACTTGGACCACTCGGTGCAATAAATTGAACAGGGAATATATTACTGATAGGCATATGGTCCGAGACTTGGAAAGTGGAGATAAGTGAGGATCCTGAGTCTGGTTTTACATTCGGGGAACACATGAAGAAGTCCAGAGAAGAGGTACTGCCAGAGTTATGGATATATGTGAAACATTGGGTATTCTCGACCGCCAGCATGACTGCACTACTGTCATCAAAAAGGTTACAGTTCATATCACCAGCAAGGATTACTACTAGGATTTGCGGTTCACAATCAGACACGAGGGAACTGACTTGGCGGCATGCTTGATCAAATTGTCTGTCTTATGTAGCATTACGGTAATCGGTGGGTAAATACACTGAGACCACCACATAATTCTGAATTTTGACTGCCGTAAAATAGTCACTGTCGAAAAAGTATTCGGGCATGAGGACGTTTCTAGCAAGAATAGCAGTACCTCCACTCAGCCGACCAGCCCCGAAGTGTCTAGTGGCACGAATTATTACGACAGTAGAAGCAGTCTTCCTCAACAAACATAGACTTTCGGCAGTTAGAAGGTGCTCTTGTAGACAGAGAACGTCATTCGTGTCACATAGAGTTTGGATTATGGGTAATTTCACTGAGACGCCTCCAATAATGTTCCATGATGTAACGCGTAGATCAGTGCTCATTTTAGGGGATTCATAAGTTTCTGTGCGACAGGACATTTGTAGCTGTAACAAGGAAGGTCAGCTTGGTTGCTCAGCGCATACTTCATTTTATTTTGACAGGGGGTTTCCAGCTTGTTCGAGTGTCCTGTCTGCGCACAACGTGAACAGCGAGTAAGAGCTTTACAGTGCTGGGAAATATGTCCGTAAGCTTGGCAGTTGTAGCAGCGAGGAGGGAGAGGGAGAAACTTATCAATGCGGATTCGCTCGTACTCGATTATCCCTGACGAGGAAATGGCTGCTAATAAGTCTTCTTGGCGAGATAACCGAAGCTTGTAGGACCAAGTTTTGCCGATACGGGAGACTTCGGTACAGTTAGTTATCAAGTTCTGCAACTGACCGTCAGTAACACTGTCAGGAACGAAACGGGCAATTCCATAATACACTGGAACTTTTAGCTGTAAGCTTAGCGATTGGTCCTTAGATTTAATAGCATCAGCTACAGCAGTAGCTTCATTTTTATCACTTACGACGAGGCGCCAAGTATCTTTTCCCGGTCTAAGCTCAGTTATCTTCGACTTCGAGTCACCACACAAGTTATCAATAAAAATTTGGCGGTCCTTGGGGTCATTCAGCGTTTTAGGTGGATTCTTTAATATAACAGCAAAAGAGGGTTTGGATGATTGTGTGGAGGTTTGAGACGAAAAAGCCAGGGGGTTGCGCTTCGACAGGACGTAATTATCGAATTTGACACATAGTTCGTTAACTTTACGAGTAAGTGTAGCACTTGATTCCCCTGCGATAACTGGTACTTCGTCAGGCTCGTACAGCACGAAACGGGGTAGGGGTATCTGCTTTTCATCACACTTTTCAAAAATTTTTAGCATGTCCAGACAGTTATCTGCAGCTTTCTGTCGGTCACTTGGGCAATTCGTGCAGTTTGCAAAATTCCACAATATTTTCTTTGCTTCCATTAACGAATCAGTGCTAAAAAAGTCCGCATCAGTTTTTGCAATATCGGCGTGAACATTCCCCACAGCCCGGGCACGGTATAAAAAGTTCAAGACTGGAGACCATACAAGCTGCTGGCTCCGCATTGTATGTAGCATACAAACATACAGCAGGTATCTCACTTAGTCAGAAAAAAGGTTGAATAGCCGCACAGAGATCACCAGGAGCAAGGGAAGCGTCGAGACCTGCTCACCTGTCCCCTGCAATTTAAGGCTAATTAAACCCGGCAGGTACCAATACGGTGCTTCCGGAAGGTTCTCTCCCCTCTTCTGCTTGGGCCCAAGTGATCCACGCAGTACTGTTGACGCACCTTAAGAAAAGGTTAAAATTTGATTTAAATTGACTGAATTCTAGTAATTTGTCTAATTTTTTTTTTATACAAGATTCAGCGGAAAAAATTGTTCATTGGCAACTTCCAATCGGCAACAATGAGTTAAAATAATTGTTCCCAGTGGCAATCACAGAGGTCAAAATAACCAAACAAAAGATAAGCCGATTATAAATAAAACTCTTCAAATAAGAGTCCACTGGGAAATCACTCACAATGTAAAACAGGGTTTTATCCAAAAAAGAGTTCTTTATACCACAAGTTCTAGATCAAGACTGCAGGCTATAAACTTGTCGTTGGTCTGCTACACAGACGACATCCTGCATGTGAGTCGCACGCTGCAACGGATTCCAGAGATTTTTTTAGTTCTAGCTGAGGGGTATGCTAGGATGGGACTTGAATTTAATCCTGAAAAATCGGAGGTTGTATTGTTTAATTGGAAAGATGAAACCCAAAATCTCTCTTGACAGCACGCCAATCAAACCGTTTAACCACATAACCTACCTTGGACTCCTAATTGGCACTTCTATTAAACACACGCGTCAGCTTCTATTTTCACATATACAACGCCGCATTTGCACTGCTTATGTGACATTTATCAACGCCAAACATCGTTTCAATAGATCCATCCTTGCCACATTGTACAATGCGATTGCAACTCCTCACATTCTATACTGTACACCTTTTTGGAAAATATTTACTCAAACAGATAGATATAAAGTCCGCAGCACTCTTTTCCGATTTGCAAAATATTTACTCAGACTCCCACCTTGGACCAGAAATGCAAAAATAACCAGGATTTACAATATCACAGATCCACTGAAAGCGGCAGAAAAACAGGTTGTTCAATTCAATAATAACCGTCAAACTAATCTGTCGTGGCCCATACTAACCCAGTAGTTTCCATCAGTAATGTGAATTTTCTTTTCTCCTTGTTAGGTAAGTGTCTTAATTTGTTTTTCTTTCTTTTTCATTATTGTTTCTGTTGAAGCATCTTTTCGTTTTTCATTTTCTTATTTTCTTTTATTTTTGCTCCGTCTGTGTTTCTTGTCGGAACTTGACGGGTTTACAATAAATTCATTCATTCCTTCATATTTTCAGTAATTTGTCTTATATTATTATAACATTGAAAAATAAGTGGAATAGCGAAAGTTCTCGAATTTGTTGTTATTAAATTTTCTAATGTCAATCTAGTTCCATCAGGTTGATATGCACTAAAGCTTCAATAATATTTCTTCCTTCCCAAGATGTTTCTTTAAAATGCATGAAAGAGCCAAATAAATTCGTTATTGCAAAGCTTCACTCCAAAGAGTAAAATGGATTTCTTCAAAAAATTAAACTACTCATTTTCTTAAGGTAATTGAGACACCATTAATCTAAATCTTTAAAAGATATAAAAGTAGAAGAAGAATATTGACATAAAACTGTTTTCTTTTAACTTGAAAGTTTTCCTTGATGTGGTCTTGATTTCTATTGGAATTTAATTTTTAATTATTATATTTTAATTAAAAAGTAAAAATAAAATAGATTTAGTTCTAATTTGTTATAACATTAACCATAAAGCAACAAAGAAAAATGACATCCCAGGACTAATCAATTAAAAAAAAAGGTTCTTTCTTTCGCTTCTCTTTCGTTTTACAAAATCTAAACTGTATTTCATTAAAAACAATATGTATTGTGAACAGTTTAGTAGTTTTTGTATAGCTATATCTAGGATTATTTTTTGGGGAAAGGCTATGATTTTTTGAGGGGTGTTAAAAAAAACTTTACAGAACGTATATGAATTTATTTATATGCATTTTTTGTAGCCATTTTATTTTATGAGTAACATTGAAACTTTAAGTGAAAGGATGGGGGAGGGTTGAGACACAACAACACCCGTCACTCCGGATGCATTGTTTTGGATGTTTTGTTCGACGGAGGCTACGAAAAAAAACTCAGCAAAATGCATCAACATTTTGTAGCTTTTTACGAATATAATTTCACCGTCGGGTAATGGGGTGGGGGAGCTTCAGCCAGGTAACCACTTTACTGATACGGCCTTGAGTTTTTATTTGACGAAAAGTCGATTTTTTATTTATCTCTCGCTTTGAAATCGTTTAAAAATATATATTGCTTTCAGTAAAGCGTGTATAAAATTGCGCTATAATTGGAGTGCAAGGGGAAAATTTTCCCATTTCATATTTCTAGTAATTTCTGTTCGTTTCGAGTTTGATTAAAGTATTAATTTTATGTGGGGTACATTCTAAGTTCATTATGGGTTTTTTTTTTATTAAGTCTGATGTCCGTTTCTAATAACTGTTTTATCGTTTATACTGTCTTACCTCTTACAATAACTGTTTAAAAAAAAAGTTATAATAGGGGTACAAGGCAGACATCTTCATCGTTCAATTATTTGGTAATTTCAGTTTGTTTTGAGTTTGAGTTGAATATTAGTTTATTTTTTTGTTATTTATAAATTGTTATTGGTTTCATTATTATTAAGTTGTTTCTTTTAACTTTTAGTTGATTATTCATTGCAATGTCAATTATTTTTTACTCTGCTGAAGGCATATTTTTGCTCTTTACTTTTGCTAAGAAAAACCTGTTTTTTATATTTAATTTCTGTTCTTTTTTTATTCTTTTTTGCAAAAAAGGAAAAAATGAGAATACAAAAATTATATGAAATAAAGTGAAACTTAAAGCACTTTAATTAGAGCTAATATTTAAATTAGCCATGAATTTTTAATTAGTAAAACAAAAGCAGTTTTTATAATCATAATGAACATATTTATTTCTGAATTTTTCTAATACGGCCACATCTAAATTGTTTGGGGTAGGAGGCATGACTGGTTTGTGAGAGGGGGGGGGGTACTTTTGAGAACGACAGCTCCCGAAGGCCCTGATTGAATGAGCAGTTAGTATTGTCCTGTTTCCAAGGGACCAAATTTGAACCAAAAAAAAAAAACTGAATAATAATTTCGCATTAATTTAAAGAACATTTTGAAAAAAAATTTCCGCTATCTTCATTAAACAAAAATAAGAGAAAAGCTAACCCTCTCATTTTTGTATATTTAGGAATTGGCTGACTTTGCCTGCAGAAGGGTTAAAAATCTAAATAGCCCAAGTTGAAATTTCCCTAAAATCCCCAAAATTATACAACTATCTGTTAATCAGTCATAGATGTCATTTCATACTAAAACAGATTGAATTTAATTTAACATTGTGCTGTCACAAAGAAATCTTTATCGGATAAATTTCAACTTCAATTTTTTTCGGAAAACAATCGGAATCATTTTTTTTGTATTGAAAGAAGGTAAGTTTTTTTTTTTATCTCAGTTTATGTTTAACAAAGCCGAAGTTTATAAGACTTTAAGGAAAATATATCAGTATATAATTACTAAACTGACAATCTACAGCCATTTTTTTTTCAGTAAAGTGCAAATTATGTTCGGGTCATGAGAAGGTATGGGGATTGTCAAAGACATAATTTCCAGACCTTTCAACTACGCTGAACAAATGGTTATTTCAAAGTTTTGATTCGATGTGTTTTGGGAATTGATGGGCGTGGGGGAGGAGGAGGAACTTATTGCCTCCAACCACTTTTGACTAATAAAAATGACACTAGTTCTTTCAATTTCCAATTGAATGGCCCTTTTTCAAAGTTTTTACGACAACAGATGGCCATCTCAATGTTTGTATAAGATGCATTTCGGGAAAATACGAGGTGTGGGGGGGAGGGGTTATCCACCCTTCGATCACTCTCAATCTTAAAAAGGACACTAGAACTTCTGATTACCAATCCAATGAGCACCCTCCGAAGTTTATACGTTCACCCTTTCTGTATAAACCTTATATGCCCCGAGGGCGTAACTTACAATCCTTGCCCTGAGGAATGTGGAGCGGGAAGGGGGGGGGGGAGGGGTTGTCATCCTCAAGGAAATTGGACCTTTTAATTACGTTTAACGAAATGGCTATCTCAGAATTTTGATTGGATGTGTTTGGGGGAAATAGTGGGCGTGGGAGGAGGGTTAGTTGCCCTCCAATCACTTTTGATGATTAAAAAGGGCACTAGCCCTTTCAATTTCCAATCGAATGAGCTTTTTTCGAGGTTTCTACGACAACAAATGATCATCTCGAAATTTCTATCAGTTGTATTTGGGAAAATACGAGGTGTGGACGGGGGTGGGTATCCACCCTCCGATCACTCTGAATCTTAAAAAAAGCAATTGAACTTCTGATCCATATACAATGAGCTCCCTCAAAATTTTATATGATCACCCTTTCTATATATACCTTATATTCCCCCCCAAGGTATAACTTACACCCCTTGCTCTGAGGGATGTGGGTGGGGGGGGGGGGTTGTCCTCAAAGACATAATTTCCGGACCTTTCAATTACGCTGAACAAAACGACTATTTTAAAATTTTGATTGGATGTGTTTGGGGAAATAGTGGGTCTAAGAGGAGGGGTTAGTTGCCTTCCAATCACTTTCAACTATTTAAAAGGGCACTAGCCCTTTCAATTTCCAATTGAATGAGCTCTTTTCAAGTTTCTACGACAAAAAATGGCCATTCCAAAATTTTGATCAGATGGTTTTGGAAAATACGAGGTGTGGGTGTGGGGTATCTACCCTCCGATCACTCTGAATCTTAATAAAGGGCATTAGAATTTCTGATTACCAATCCAACGAGCCTTGTTCAAAGCTTATACGACCACCCTTTCTATATATACCTTATATGCCCCCAGGGCATAACTTACAATTCTTGCCCTGTGGGTTCTCGGGGGTTGTCATCATCAAAGATATAATTTTCGGACCTTTCATTTACGTTGAACAAATGGCTATCTCAAAACTTTGATTGGATGTGATTGGGAAAATGGTGGGCGTGGGAGGGTGGTGTTACCCTACGATAGCTTCCGGCTATTAAAAAGGGCACTAGCCCTTTCAATTTCCAATCGAATGAGCCTTTTTCGAAGTTTCTACAACAACAAATGGCCATCGCAAAATTTCTATCAGATACATTTCGGTAAAATTTGAGGTGTGGGGGAGGGGGTATCCACCCTCCCATCACTCTGAATCTCAAAAAGGGCTCTAAAACGTCTGATTATAAATCCAATAAGCTCCTCCGAAGTTTTACGATCACCCTTTCTATAAAAAACCTTATATGTCCCCAGGGCATAACTTACAACCCTTGCCTTAATGGATGTAGAGGGGATGTCATCCTTAAAGATATAACTTCCGGACCTTTCAACTACTTTGGTCAAAATGGCTATCTAAATTTTGATTGGATGTGTTTGGAGAGAAATGGTGGATTTGCGAGGGGGGTTAGTTGCCCTTAAATCACTATTGATTATTAAAAATGACACTAGCCCTTTCAATTTATAATTTAATTAGCCGTTTTTGAAGTTTCTACGACAACTCCTTCAATATGAATTACCCTGGTCTAAAAAAAAAAAAAAAAAAAAAAAAAAAAAAAAAAAAAAAAAAAAAAAAAAAAAAAAACATCGCTCTTTACTTAGGAAGTGCTATTGCGCTGCCTATGATTGATTTTTATAATGTTTCATTTTTTTCCAGCGATGCTTTAAAAGCATAAAGCAGACAGTTCAAAATACATTTAATTTTCAATGAAACACAATTAAGTAAAAGACTAAAACTTTCACGGATAGGGGAGGGGGAGGGAGCAGTATTATATTTAATGAGTATTGTATATCCAAAGCATAGCTTATCTTTTCAAGGTGTGAAGAAGGTGGAGTTTCTTGGTATTACGATGTTGACTCTCGAAAAGAGGCATTTTGGGAGGGTTCTGACACTCCATTGCAGTTATGTGGTTCGAACGAGAGATACTTTCCTCCGGTTACCCTATTTGGAAACTCTAATTCAGGAGCATTGTTGCTTAGGTAAGTTTTTTGTTTACTTATAATAATATAGTCACTCTAAAATTAATTTTCTTTCTGTTTTAGTTGTTTTCTTCTGAATATTAATTGAGTTAATTATTTTTTTTTTAAATGGGTTTGGTAGTTATTGGCCCGGCAGGAAGGGAGGAACCTTACTCTTAAAATCAAACAATTTATACTTCGAGAAGGCTTGTGATTGTGTCGAAAATGGAAGTGGAGCCATTCTAAACAATAGTGAGAAATCTTTTATGTTAATAGTGCGTTTGTCACACGCTCTCAACGAGCGGTTTGTCATATATCAACAAATTTTGTCAATTTGTTTCTCTTTTATTCATTGAATCCGACTGAACTTTGAATATTTAAAGTAGTCTATTCATTAGAAACGTATCAATTATACAATTTTTATGACAAATCTTAAACGGACAAGAGTTTGAGCATAAAAGCATAAGGTTTAATGACATAATACGAATCTTTAATTTTTTATATAAATGAGTATGTGGAGGAAAACACTATAATTTAAGATCCCTTTCTTAAACGTAGAAAATTCTTGCTTGGAAGATAAAGCTATTTTGGCTTCTTAAAGGGTCTTAATAAACTTATCAATGAAACGTCTAGAAGGATTGACAGCGAAGACTAAGGCAGGGAAAGTGAACTAAAATTCCTAACTTCTTGCCTTCCCTATATAAAAGGGTTGAAAATTTATGTAAAGACAGGAAAACTTCTCCTTTACGACAGATCTATAGCGGTTCCAAGGGTATCATCCACATTGGAAAAGTAGTTCTCAGGACCTTCTCAGCCAGACTCAGGTAGTTTTTTTTTTTTTTTAAATTATGATAGCTTTAGAACTACTACTGTTACAGACAACTCACAGAACCGGGCTAGCCACCTTAAGCTAATATAGCTGCACACGCTTCCCCTCCCACCTTAGAAGGATTATTTCCCAGAAAACTTAGGAGGAATGTCCTATTAATCAAATTACAGTTCACCGCTGTGTCGTTTACTAGGCTATGATTTCCTGAAGTGGTGCTACTCCTCAAGGTCACCCAGCAGCACTGTTTACCGTCACAATCCTGGCTAGCAAAACTCGTGAAATGTCCACGCTAATGCCACTATGAGATCATTCAAGAACGGATTTCCTTCTAGAGATAGGAACGAAAGAAGGAACTTATATAAGACAATAACCATCTCGTCAGAGACAACAAACCATCTCACAAAACTAGAACATATACAGTTACTTTTAGTGGATATTTAGGTAGGGGGGAGGTAAAAGTCAAAACTTGAAGAAACTTACTAGCTCTTAGTTTGATATGTAAATCCATCTCTGAACGTAATTTCTAAATACTGTAATTTCTAAAGGTTCGGAACAAGTCCCTTTTCTGAATTGGACGAAGATTTGGATTTTTTTAATTTTGTCCAAATTTGGACGTTGATTCATGAAAGTTTTGTCAAGCTGGGACAACTGGATACAAAATTTAAATATGCTACTTATCAAAATACAATGAATATTTCAGGCAACTGTTTCCCTAATTGAAAATGCAACATCTAGTAACGTTTTTTTGTTTGTTTGTTTGTTTTTCTGTTGTTTCACCTCTTTTACCTATTTAACCCTGTGGTAGCACAGTGGATTATTGCTTTGCTTGGCAACACAGAACCTGTGATTCAATTCCTACCACTGCAAGGTTCAGTGAAAGGCTTACTACCTGTCTCTGTAAAAACGACACCAGCAGCCTAAATGTTGATTTGACCCCCTATGCACCATTAATGAACCCGGAGGTTCTTTTTTCTTTTATCCTTTTATTTACCTATTTCCCGATGTAACAAGTTTTTTACAAGTGTTTATGCTTTATGTTATGGTTATGCTTAATTACGCTTAGTTACAAACGTTATGCTTAATTACAAATGTTTAAGACTGATTCGCCTGCCTCTTGCTGGTTTGACTTCATTTGCACTCGGGAGGGGATTGGTAGTATTGTTTATTAAACGACAGAACATTTTTTTTTTCAATTCAGCACCAGAGAATTAGTCCCTGGTTCAGAAACGATTGCCATTTACCAGACATAATATCTTTTTATGAGATCATAATAATTTTAATTTAATTCATTTAATGACTTGATTTTAAGTAATATTTTAGAGCTCTTCTATTTCAAATGGATTCTATGCAAAATCATATTCCATTTTCATAGTGATAAGTATGTTCATTCCTCCTCACAAAAGAATTTCCTTTCTTGGAATTCCCCCTTTTCCTAGATTAGGTTTTCCACTTTCAAAATTATCGAACTTTTCAAGTTTAAGAGTTTTGAAAAGGAGGTGCTTTTTGCCTTAAAGAGCTAAATGAGACTCCAAGTGTATTGTTTCCTCTTGCTTCTGAAGCTTCCTTTCATTGTGAAGGTCTCTTTAATCAAGACACACCAGTTCCAAAAGAAAAATATTGATTCTCCAACAAAGATATGATTCTTCGATAAGTATTCCCTTATTTCAATAAAGAAAAGGAATTAATTCTTCAATAAGAACATATTAAAAAGAGCAGAAATAAAACTTCAATACCATTAGTTTAAAAAAAAAAAAAAAAATGATACTATTCTTCTTAAAGAACCATTTCATAAACTCTATTTCATAATTATGATCAATGTTTAGGGGGTGTTAGTGGAAAAGGACAAGGGGGGGGGTCCTTTGCCCTCCATGCATTGTTCAAAAGGCCCAAAAAATTTCAACCTAATGTCCTTAGCCATTCCTGAGATATACATTTCCTGAAAATAATTACAATTAGATGTAGTTGTAGTTGCAAGTAGTCACAGTCACAGTTGCAAGTTTTCTGATTTGGAAGTTGATAAAATCGCAGTCACAATCTGTCGCCTTTACAGCCAAAGAAGTAGTAGTAGTAGTAGTCATAGTTGTAGTTGCCCTGGAAGTTTCAATTTTTAATACGCTTAAAAGTTATAAACAGACAATTTATATATTATAAGTTATAGTACCTCAAATTGAACACCCTTAGCCGTTTAACTTATGCACAGTGTCTTCTGATTTAGTTTAGCATCCCTCTTAACATTCCCTGACGTCTCATCTTAACACCTTCCCCTTTCTTGGATACACCCCTGATCAAACATTACCCTTTTAGCAATGATAAGTCGTGTATATAAACAATTGGAAAATTGTATAATTTACAGCCCCTAACCTAGAGACTGTGGGGGTCTTGGTATCCCCGGAGGCATAGCTATTAGACCTTTAAATTATTTTGATCCAATATTTTTTTTTCTAATTTTATCAGTGTTAGTGAAAAGGTAGGTAAGTTGGGGAGGGGTTTATTGTCCCCCCTCCCCAATCATTTTTGGGTATCCTCTTAAACATGCCCTGAAAGTTTCAGCTTAATATCCTAAGCCGTCCTGATATACTGCTGATACGTCTATTTGAAAACCAATGTGCAAATGGTGTGATTTGGTTTTGTTTAACATCCCCTTCAAAATTTTCAAAAGTTCTCGGAAATTTTGTGTTTTTATTTTACAGTTAGAGTGCTTCTACTTCATTCAATATCCCCCTCAGAAGTTAATGGAAGTAATTGCAAGTAAAAGTAGTTACAATCACAAGTAATTCAAGTCACAGTCACTATTAGTCGTAGTCACAGTAGTTCTTGCAGTAGTATTGGCCGAAAAATTTCAAGTTAATACCCTTATCCGCTACTAGGATATTGCATATACGCCTTTTTGATAGGTCGGATGCATATGTTGTCTTTTGATTTACCTCAACATATCCCTCAACATTCCACAAAATTTCATCTAAAAAATCTTAGCCTTTTCAGACAAACCCAGGATCGAACACTACCCCCTTTCCCAATGATAAGTACTGAATGTAAGAATGGACCATTTGCATAGTTTATGTCCCTTACCATGGCAGCCCTGGGGCATGATTGTTAGTTCTTCTGACTATTTTGAATAAAGTCGCTTTTTCAAAAATTTCTATCAATGTTAAGAGCGGCATCTAAATAGGCAAGAGGGAGGAGTCTGGTTGCCCTCCAATCCTTCTTGAACAGTCCAATCAACATGCCTTAATAGTTTCTACCTAATTCTTTCAGCCATTCCTCAGATATTGCTGATTATATATTGCCCTTTTGACAGCCATACTGCATAAAGTGCGTTGTGATTTTGTTCGACATCCCCCTAAGTTTTACCTTAATACCCTGTGCCATTTTGGAGACTCAGGGTCAAACACTGTCCCTTTTCCCTTAATCAACCTTACATAAATATAGACTATTTAATACTTATATAGCTTAGAACGCTTGCCCAAGGGGCTATGGGGATTACAACATCCCTGAAGGAATAGTTGTTTAACCTATTTTCAAGTTGAACAGTTATCTCTGGTTGGAGAGTAGCTAACGGGCATGGGATGGGGGTTGAGTGCCCTTCAACAACTTTTCAACACCTCCTTCAATACGCCATGAAGTTTCAATACCCTCGCCCGTTCTCAAGATATTGCAGATACACCTTTTTGATAGACTGGATTTACATACTGTACTTTGATTTAACTTAGCATACCGCTGGACATTCCCAAAATTTCACCTAAGTACCCTTAGCCCTTTTAGTCATACCCAGAATCAAACATTCTTCTTATTCCTAATTATAAATCCAGCATGTAAAAAAATACACAAATTGCATAATTTACAATCCTTGCCCAGGGCTGTGGGGTGCGTGTGCCATCGCTGGAGGTATATCTACTTGACCTTCTTTCTATTTTGAACAAAACGGCATTTTCCGAATTTAGATCAATGTCGAGAAAGGAAGAATCTAAAAAAGAACAAGGGGGATTGGTTGCCCTCCGATCACTATTCAACATCCTCCTCAATATACTGTGAAAGTTTCAACTTAGTATCCTTAGGTGTTCCTTAGATATTGCTTATGTGACCTTTAGCATCCCTCTAAACATGTCCTCGAACTTTTAATTTAATACCCTAATCGTTTTGGAAACCCAGGAACAAACAGTCCCCCTTTCTCCAATAAATATCCTTTTGTGTAAACAATGCACAACTTGCAGAACTTACAGCCCTTGTCTCGGGGACTTTGGGGGTTATATCCACCCCAGAGGCATAGTTATATGACCTTTGGACTATTTTGAGCACAATGGCTTTCTGAAAGGTTTGGTCAGATGTATTTAGAGGAAAAAGGGTATGGGAGGGAGGCTGGTTGACCACCGATCATTATTGACTCTTAAAAAGGGCACTTGAGCTTTGATTTTCCAATCGAATGAGCCTTTTTCCAAGTTTTTATGGCCACCCCTTCCACATGAAGTGCCTACAGAAAAAAACAATGCATTGAAGGCTTATGGCTCTTTACTTTTGGCAACGCTAGAGCGTTGCCTCTGACTTGGAAGTGAAGGATAATTTGTTTTCGCGAGAAGCAGTTGCTTTTTTCCCCAAAGTGCAAGTTATATTATGGTCTTGAGAAGGCATGGGAGTTGTCTTCCCTATTCATGTTAATTTTGCTCGTTTTAAGTTTGACTCGGTTATTTATTGTAATTCCTGTTCGTTTTGGGTTTCATTTTATTTATTGATAGTGATTTGTGCCAGTTTTATGCTTGGAAAATTATTTGACTTTATTCCTGCTCATTTTTGGTTTAATTGAGCTCTTTACTTTTCTTTGAAAAACCTGTTTTGTGGAAAAAGTTTTTAAAATTAATTCCTTTTTTTTAGTTCCATAGTCTTTTTTATGGAAAATTTCAACTTAAAACCCCCCAGTCCTTCGATTGGAAAACAAACAGTGCCTTTTGATTTAGTTTTAAAGCAAGATTTTGTTGTTGTTTTTTTCAACAGATATATAATTTATTCACTAACAAATCAACAAAAAAACATGAAGCCCAGTAACCTGGGCTTGTATTGCCACTCCAAAAAAACTTACATCCACTTACCTCAGTGCATTCGGGTTCCAATTTCACAAAAAAAAAAAAAAAATATAAAACATATTAAACATATTAAACATATAGAATTACTTAAGAAAAAAAAAAATAGAATTCATAAACCTGCAGGCAATGGTACCTCAACTGCTCACAGAAGCCAGACCTTCAGCAATATCCCTAATAGAAGATGACGTCTGAGACCACAGCACCGGAAGAATATGACAAGCAGAGAAAGCAGACCTCGCAAAAAAACTCTAATCGGCCTTCTATAGCCTATGTGCCAACCTGTCTCGTTAAAGCCCATGGACATCAGCAGCTGTCTCAAACATATAACGAAGACACATTGGAGCAATATTATTAATAATATCATACATTAGTTGAAGCTTTTAAAATAATCACAACCCTGAAACAGTAAAATACGGATTCGCGGATAAATATTTCTAACTGAGGTAAGTCTGTCGATTCCATAAATAGCACTCACAGCTGAATTCTTGAGAACACGCAAAGGTTTCAGGTGAACATAAAATGTTCCAGACCAAACAGAACAACAGTATCGTAAATAAGGATGGACTAATGAGAAATATACAAGACGCAAAACATTTTGCGGAAACTGATGCTTTAGCTTCCTTATCAAACCTATATTCTTTGCTACTTTCGACGATATATACTGTACATGCTCTGAAAAACTTTGTGTTTCATCACTGACTTCTGACGTCTTATTGTCGAGTCTCCTACTTTAAGCTCTTGCAACCAGGGGTAATATAAAGGTGATCTGCCCCCAGACAACGAACCTTGATTTGCTGTGATTTACTTCCAGTTTATTTAGCCTTAGGCATTTCTCCACTTTTTCCATATCATTACTCAGTGTCCCTAAAAGCTGAGCTTCGGTGCGCTCCGCAGCTGAAAAATTCGTATCATCAGCAAACAGGACAAGAGAGTTTCTAGGTTCTTACGTTTCGTCTCCATTTCCAACATTTTTTGTCAAATCACAGATTGCTTGATGGATGTCACTAGTATATATCAAAAATAAAAGAGGCCAAGAGGGGACCCTGTGGAAAACCGCAACTAACATGGTAATCATTTGATTTCACATCATTCAGTTGCACATGCTGAGTGCATTTCCTCTATTAGCATTTCCTCTAATACCACAGTTGTCCAACCTTTTCAGAATAATCACATGGTCAACTGTGTCGAATGCCTTCAAAATGTCTAGGAATATAGTCGCCACTTTCTACTTCCCATCCAAAGTACCATTAATCATAGATGTCAAATACTGAACCGCATGCTCCGTAGAGTATCCCTTTCTGAAACCAAAATGGTTTGCATAAAAAAAATCCTTTCTCGCCAGGAACTCAGCCATTAGTTTATATAATATTTTTTCAAAAATTCGAGACTGAATAGGGAGTGGCGAAATGGGTCTATAATTGCTGAGATCTTCTCGGTCACCACATTTATGCAATCCCACTGCTCTGGTATGTTTAAATTTATCGGGAAATTCACCTTCTTTAAGACAACCGTTCATTAAATCAACGTAACACGGCAATATCACGGGTAAAACATAGTTCAGAGACAGAACATCTGCTCCAGCCGCTCTATTTCGCATTTCACTAACAATTTCAGTCACCTCCTGCTGACTAGTTTTCCGAAGAAAAAGACTAGTATCCCTAGGGTCAGGTAAGTACTGCTCAAAAGAATCATCTCCTGGCCGATTTTCAACATGTAAATGAACTTTTTCCCCAATTTGAGAAAAGTGCTGAGCCATTTCATCGGCAATTTGACTAGCACCGCCATTTCCACTCATTTCTGGTAATACCACTTTCTTTTCACCAATAGCTGATCTCCCACGTCTTAGATGGGTTTCAATGGTTGTCTTGAAATTCTTTTTTAAAATATCCATGTTTTGCTTTCCGTAATAACTTATTTAGAGCAATATTTTATTTCCTGTAGATTTCATGGTCAATATCACAGTCACTCGAAACACTTATCATATACAGTTGATGTCTTTATTTACAGAATTCACAAGGCCCTTTCGCCATCCATGGTTTCCTTGGAATATCTTTCTTCTTTTT
This sequence comes from Artemia sinica, assembly GCA_027921565.1. NCBI lineage: Eukaryota > Metazoa > Arthropoda > Branchiopoda > Anostraca > Artemiidae > Artemia > Artemia sinica. The sequence continues at coordinate 44,417,444 of CM051274.1, forward strand.
AGCACCAGCTGCCTTCACACAAGTTTCATCAAGAAGTGAAACCATTCTCCTATACCACTGGTCCATCTTCTGGGCATAAGAATGACGCTCATCTAGAGAGGTCCAGTCGGCTTTTTTTTCGAATTGAGATTTAAATTTAGGCAATGACTTCTGGTCAAAATACGTTCTAGCGTTCAGGGATCCACGAGATTGTGTCAAAGTTCCCTGCAGCTGACATGAAACCATGACGACACAGTGATCGGACAGATCATTTACCAGTGCACGCGGGGTATGGATCTTAAAATTCCACTTCATATTATCCAAAATATTATCAATAAGCGTCGCACTAGTTACAGTTATCCTCGTGCAAATATTAATAGATGGGAAAAAAAATTATAAATCAACATACTATCACAAAAAAGACGAGAATCTACATCATCCTTATTTCAATCAAAATCAAAGTCCCCCATAATCACACATGGATAAATTGAAACTGACAAATTTTCCAATTGCTCCTCCAACAGTTCCGAAAAAAGGGACAGGTAAGAGGATGGGGGCCTATACAAAATAACTAAATAAATACTAGGCCGCATCAGCTTTAGTTCCAGTACCATGTTCTCGAACACCATTTCACAATAAACAGCAGGCAAATTCTCCTTTACCTTTATATCCAGGTTAGACCTCATGTAAGCACCAAATCCACCATGCCTCCGCTGATTCCTGTTTCTCCTGAAAAAATTATAACCATTAACATCAAGCAGCGCATTAAAGCAGTGCATTTGAAGAATTCAATCACGTCTCAGTCATTCCTGAAGTTTGAATATCCCTACCATTTCGGACTAACTCAGACAAATATGAATGCGAGCTGTTTAGCCCCCTACAATTAAGAGTAAACAAAATCGACTCACTTTAAATTGAATACTTGACCACACATCAACTCACTAGAAAACTTCGATGACTCAATGCTCTCCATATTACTCTCATCATCAAACCCTTTTCTCAACAGAATATCTAACCTAGCATAAAAATCAACAGGGTTTCTCTCAAGTAGTTTAATGTTTTCCCTAGTACTCATAACCATTTTCCCCACGCAAACATCTTGGCAACCCGAGTGCACTCCTAAACAATCAATCTCCAAAACGAAGAAAAAAATTCCTTTTATAATCAAATATTAAATCCAGATTCTCAAGAGCCATGGATAACACCTCTATTAGATCACAGCCCATTCAGAATGGTTGCGCCAGACCTACATAATATCACTAATCAATGACAACTAAATTTCACAACAATAAAAATAATTTTTTACCGTCATTTCACTTCACCAAAAAAACAACAATTTTTACTGTCCAGTTTCCACACCACCCCGGGCTCGACCATAGCTATGGCCTAATCTCAGCAGCATACTTAGCTTCGGTATCTCATCAAGGGAGTATTTATCCGGCGTTGCATGTTGGTTACGTTTAACACATAGATAGGATGGGACAGATTTCGTGACCCATGCTTCAAGGCCTTGTATTTCACTTGTGCGCCTTTTATCTCGGAATGCAAACAACTTTTTACGGATTTCTCGCACAGATAGTGAGTGGACCATCATCAGTTAGGTAAGTGTTAGACTGATTCACCACTGTTTCAACATGAGGTTGTAGTTATAGTAGTAGTAGTAGTAAATGTAGCAATGGTTTCACCTCAATATTTTGAATATAGTAGTTTGGTAGTGGTAGTAGGAGTGGTAGTAGTAGTAGTGGTGGTAGTTGTAGTAGTAGTAGTAGCATGCGAATATTACCTTTTTGTCAATTGGTCATCTCCCTTATCATTTCCTGAAAGTTCAAAATTATTATACTCAGTCATTCCTGAGTTAAACCCTTTTGACAAACCGTATACACATAGCGTATTTTGATTTAGTTCAGTATTCCTTTCAGTATTCTGTGAGAGGCTCACCTGAATGCCCTTTGTCTTTTTGTAAAGTAATAATAATCTTTATGTAAACAATGAACGATTTGCCGATGTTAGTGCCCTTGCCATGAGAGTTGTGGGAGGTTGACATCCCCAAAGGCATAATATCTGGATCTCTTAACAAAGCGGAAGAAAATAAAGGTCTAAAAATTTCGATTCAATGTTTTTCAGGAAATAATGAAAGCGGTGGGGGGGGGGGCTTGTAGCCCTCAAATAACTTTTGACTCTTAATAAGGGCACTATAACTTCCAATTTCTAATCAAATACCCCATCCGAAGTTTATAATACCACCCATTCCATAAGAACTTTATATACCCCAGGACATAACTTACAACCTTTGCCCCAGGGATCTGGTGGGTGGTGTCAATCCTGGACGCAGTTTTTGTGTGCCCTTTGGACTATTTTGAACAAGATGGTCATCTCACGATTTTGACTAAACGTGTTCGGAAAAGAGGGTGTCGGGGGGGGGGGAGTTATTGCCCTCCATCGATTTTGGCTCTTAAAAGGGAACTAAAACTTTCAACTTCCAATTTAAAGATCCTCCTCTAATGTCTATACAATTATCCTTTCATAAAAACCTTATATGCTTCCGGAGCATAACATATAACCCTTGCCCCGTGGTCCTGGGAAGTTGTTTAAGCCCTAAAGACCTTGTTATGTGACTTTGAGTCTATTTTTAATAAAAAGGCTTTCTCAAAATTTCTCTCAAATATATTTTGGGAAACAAGGACGTGAGGGGGGGGGGTAGTTACCCTCCGATCACTTCGACTATTAAAAATGCCCCTAAAACTTCTGATTTCCAATCCAATGAGCCCCCTCCGAAGTTTATGCTACCACCCTTTCCATAAGAACCTTACGTGCCCCCAGGGTACAACTTACAGCTCTTGCCCTAACGGCTGTGGGGAGGGGGTTGTTATCCTCAAAGACATAACTATTGGACCTGCTAACTACACTGACGTAAAATGGCTATCTCACAATTTTGATTCGGTTTATTTGGGGAAATGATGGGCGTAGGGAGGGTTAGTTGCCCTCCATTCACTTTCAAATATTAAAAAGGGCACTAGAACTTTCATTTTTTAATTGAATGAAGCCCATTTGAGGTTTATACGACCTACTTTTTTGATAAAAACGTTATATCCCTTGAGGTATAATTTACAACCCTTACCCTGAGGGTTGTGGGGGGGACTGTCATCCTTAATACATAATTAATGGACCTTTTAACTACGCTAAACACAATGGGTATCTCAAAATTTGATTGGATGTGTTTGGAGAAATGATGGACGTGGGGGGGGGGGGGGTGCTTGTTATTCTCCAATAACTTTCGATTATTAAAAAAGGGAAACGGAACTTTTAATGTCCAATCAAATTAGCCCTTTTCGAAGTCTATACGACCACCCTTTCTATAAAAACCTTATATACCCCCGGGGCATAATTTACAACCCTTGTCTTGAGGGCTGTGGGATGGGTGTCATCTTCTAAGACATGACTTCCGGGCCTTTCAACTACGCTGAATAAAATGACTATTTTAAAATTTTTATTGAATCTGTTTGGGGATATGATGAGCGGGGGGGGGGGGGGCTGGTTGCCCTCCAATCACTTTCAACTATTAAAAAGAGCACTAGCCCTTTCAATTTCTAATCGAATGACTCCTTTTCAAAGTTTCTACGACAACTCCTTCCATACGAAGTTCGCTGGTCTAAAAAGAAATAACAAAACAAAAATAAAACAATTCATTGTGCTCACATCGCACTTTACTTAGGCAGCACTATTGTGCTGCCTATGATTGTTTGAACTCGTAAAAAAAAATTAAACTTCACCAGTTTTTTCGTAGGGGTCCACTTGCTAAGAATCATTTTAATGTAATTTAAAGCTAATTGGAAAGACAAAATATAAGGCATCAATTAGGGAACCCTAGGTCACGAACACTTTTCTTATTCGAAGTAATTTTGTACCCTTATGAAGTCTTCTGTGAAGTATTAAATCCTATGTGAAGTAATGGATATCTTGTATATTGCTTTATATTTCTACACCTGATTAATGCATTTTGTTTGCTTGTTTTTCTTTTACCAATATAGAAAGCCTATTTTTTTCTGTCCATTTATGGAAATTGTTTGAACTCATAATCAAAATCAAATTTGATTAGTTTTTGCGTAGGGGTCCACTTTGCTAAAGATCCTTTTGATGTCATTTAAAGCTAATTGTAAATACAGAATATAAGGCATCAGTTAGGAAATCCTAGGTCATTAACACTTTTCATATTCGAAGTAATTTTGTAGTCTTATGAAGTCTTCTGTGAAGTATCAAATCTTATGTGAAGTAATGGGAATCTTGTATATTTGCTTTATATCTATACACTTGATTAATGCATTTTGTTTGCTTGTTTTTCTTTTACCGATATAGAAAGCATATTTTTGTCTGTCTATTTATGAAAATTGTTTGAACTCATAATCAAAATTAAGTTTGATTATTTTTTGCGTTGGGGTCCACTTTGCCTAAGGATCTTATTGATGTTATTTAAAGCTAATTGGAAAGATAAAATATAAGGCGTCCAATTAGTAAATCTCAGGTCATTAACACTGTTTTAATGTGTAGTAATTATTTAGTCTTATGAAGTCTTATGTGAAGTTTGAAGTCTTATGTGATGTAAGGTGAATCTTGTATTTTGCTTCATATCTCTGCTACCACGGGCACCTGATTAATGCATTTTGTGTTTACTTTTTTTCTTGTGTGAACATAGAAAGCCTCTTTTTCTCTGTCTATTTATGACATTTGTTTGAACTCATATTCAAAATTAAGTTTGATTAGTTTTTGCGTTGAGGTCCACTTTGCCTAAGGATCTTATTGATGTTATTTAAAGCTAATTGGAAAGACAAAATATAAGGCGTCCAATTAGTGAATCCCAGGTAATTAACAGTTTTTTAACGTGAAGTAATTATGTAGTCTTATGAAGTCTTATGTGAAGTTTGAAGTCTTATGTGAAGTAAGGCGAATCTTGTATTTTGCTTTATATCTCTGCTACCGCGGACACCTGATTAATGCATTTGTTTACTTTTTTTTTCTTGTGTGAACTCTACTTAGGACATTTGTTTGAACTCATAATCAAAATTAAGTTTCGTCAGTTTTTATGAAAGTTGACATTTTCCTCAAGTGTAGAACTCAAACAGTAAAAAGTTGATTTTTGTCTATGTTGCATCCCAGCATTTATAGTGGCTTTTCGTCTTCAAACTACTGGCAATGTATTTGTGAAGTTTTTAAGGCGGTTTGCGTCAACTAATTATATTTTAAAGCTCAGCACTTCACTTCACAAAAAACTTCTAAGTCTTATTAGCCAAACTTGTAGTCAACTTCCATTTATTCTCATTCTTGGTAATTCGTTTGAGCAGTTTCCTGGCAACAATGCTGAATAAAATAATGAGCTTTACAAAAGTTTTTATTCGTTCTAAGTTATAGATATGGCTTCAGCTAAAGAACTGCTATTTTTCCAAAAGTCAAGCAGATAAAATGATTGTATTTTATCAAATTGTTTAGTATTTTGGTCCTAAAATTCGTCGAACTGTTTTTGAAATCCAAAAGTTGGCTCTACTTCGCTGGGGCCAGGGACCGCGTCCCCCTAGGAAAATACATCGATTCACTGTAAACTTTCTCCTTTTCAACAAAATGCCCATGTGGTGTCATTGCCATCACTTCCCATTAATGGTAGTCACCAAACAATTTTAGTTAGTTATATTGAACAGCTTGTTGCAACGAACTTTAAGTAAGGAGCGAGCAAACCCAATAGTGACCGGAACTCTAAAAAGATGAAACTTTGATTACAAAAGATACATCAAAAGAATTGTCTTTTATTGCTAATTAATTCCAAACAATTTTCCCACAAGACAAATTTTTCAAAGAATAGTTAAGAGCTCATTTAAACCAAGAACGAGCAAAAATAAAGTCAAATAATCTTCCAAGCGTAAAACTACCACAAATCACTATCAATAAATAAATCAAACACAAAACGAACAAAAATTACAATAAATGGCCGAGTCAAACTCAAAACGAGCTAAAATTAAAATAAGTCAGGCTATGCCCCTATGCCCTCTCAAGACCAGAACACAATTTACGCTTTACTGAAAAAAAAAAAAAATGACCATGGATTATCAGTTAAATTGACATATACTGACGTTTCTTCTTTTAAGGTGTTGATAATTTTTCACTTATGAAAGTAAGAAATGTGAAAATATTTCAAACGTATTTTGTTTTCAGTAAAGCGCAAATTGTGTTCTGGTCTTGAGAAGACGTAGGGGTTATCAGCCCTATCCATATTAATTTTTGCTCGTTTTGAGTTTCAATCAGCTACTCATTGTTATTTCTGTTCGTTTTTGAGTTTCATTTATTTATTGATAGTGCTTTGTGGTAGTTTTTACAGTTCGAAGATTATTTGACTTTATTTTGCTCCTTTTTGGCTTATTGGAGCTCTGTACTATTCTTTGAAAATTTGTCTTATGGAAAAAGTGTTTTAAATTTATTTCTGTTCGTTTTTTATTGGCATAATCTTGTTCATGGAAAAAGAATATTGTATATCTTTTCAGTTTGTATAGCATGGGCTGCTATTTGTATGTTGGGGAAACTTTTTAAACATTTTTTAATCCCGACACAAACAGTATTTTTTGCATTTAATTTTTATAGCTTCTGAAATTGACCTGAAAAATAAAACTTAATATCATTCCCAAAAGATTCTATCTATGCTCTTTAAAAACCAGGATACACTTACACTCTTTTTATGTATTTTTAGTAGTAGTAATAGAAGTAGTAATAGTAGTACTCCCAAAAGTTACAACCAAAATACCCCAGTCATTCTCGATATATTGCTGAAGTGTCTTATTGGCAACGATTTAACACAATGCCTTTTGATTTACTTTAAAGCAACATTTAGTTTTAAAGCAAAATGGACCAATTGCGTGATTGTGAGGAGTTGTCATGCCTAATATCCCTAAAGCCATAGATGCTAGACCGTTCTACTATGCTGAACAAAATGGCTGTCTCAAAATTTTGACTTGATGGGTTTCGAAAACGAATGGGCTTCAGAGAAGTGCTGCTTGCCCTCCAATCTCTTGTTACTCTTAAAAAGGGCACCAAAAAAACTCGTCCTGTAATTGGAGCGCAAGCAGGGCCGAACCCAGACGTTTTTTGGGGGGTAAGTAGACTATTAATCGGCGACCCCCCCCCCCCATTGTCGACCAAAATATAATTATATGCCCTTAAAGTAAGGCGTACAGGGTTTCCTATTAAAAGTGTTACTTTTACTTAAAAGTAACACTTACTTTTACGTTTTACGTTTACTTTTACGTTTACATAAAATTATGTAAACTTTTATTGTGTAGTATAATTCTAACTTAAGTATTAAAATGGAATATGTCAATAAACAACAAGGTAATTTATTAAAAATTGGGAGTCGCAATATGATTCAGAATTCATCTGATGAGCATACTACTTATAAAAAATTCAACATACAAATTTTTATAATGAAAAACAAATTTTTCTAGCTTTCATGATTTAAAAGTCATTGAGCAGTCTCTCCGTATTGAATTCACTTATCACGCCATTTTCAATGGCCATGGATGCAAGCCTACTCAGTTGATCTTGACTCTGCGTAGATCTTTAGTTAGACGAATTTTAGACAATATTTATTTGGATTACTAATAATTACAAAATAAACTATATATACACTCAACCGCCCGGGTAAGGCTAGAAGAGCCTGGTGATTGACGGCTGCAATCCTCTAATTCTCAATCAATAACAAAAATCATTTAGAAAAAAATGACAAAAACACTCTCTCAACTAACAAATAATATCAAAATTAACTACCCTCTCCCAATAAATGTTTCTTAAACTTTACTTTAAATGACCCAATGTGTCCAGCCTCCCGACTGTCAGCTAGGATATCATTCTAAATAGCTGGAGCTAAATACATAATTCCGAAACCTGCACGTATGATGTCTCGGTACTCAAGAACAAAATTATCCACCTCCCTAATGGCATACCTGAGGAGCGAACGATTTACGCAAAAAAAAAAAAAAAAAAAATCAGTAAAAACTATAGGATAAGGATCATTCCAACATCGATAAGCAAAAACAGCAGATTGATAGCCGTGAATATGGCAAATATTAAGCACTCGTAATATCAGAGGCAACGCTATAGCGTTGCCTATAGTAAAGGCCATACGGCTCCAATGTTTTATTATTTATTTATTATTATTTATTTAGTGTTTTTTTTCCCAGAGGCGCTTCATATGGAACAGGTCATCATAAAAACTTTAAAGGGGACTCATTCGGTTGGAAATCGAAAGTTCTAGTGGCCTTTTTAAGGGACAAAATTGATTGGAAGGCAACGAACACCCCTTTCACTCCCACCATTTCCCCAAACACATCCAATCAAAATTATTGAATAGCCATTTTGTTCTACGGAGTTGATTTCCAGATAGAAATTATGTTTTTGAAGAGGACATTCCCCCCACAGCCCTCAGGGCAAGGGTTGATAGTTATGCCCTGGGGGCATATAAGCTTGTCCAGTTCTTACAGCATTGGAAATAAAAATAAAAATAGAGTGAAATAAATTCTTGAACTGATAGATCTTTCAACAACTAATATGATTATATATCAAATATTCAATTTGATGTTGTTTATCCAAGATTGTTCAAAACGCACATAGTTTTCAGTAAAGTCTCAATGACGCAGTAGGTTTTAGACTTTTACAGTGAGAGAAGAGGGCGATACCCAAACTCTTGTTTGTAGGGATTTTTGTTCGTTTCAAGCTTGATTTGCATATTCAATTTAAGTTTTACTCGTTTTTACGATTTATTCATTAATTTACATCTATTGTATGTTTATTTGCATTGATTATTTATTTAATTTCTGTTCGTTTTAAGTTTCATTTATACTTCAATAGCAGAAATTTTTTTTTTAGCTTACTTTTTATATTCAATCTAAGCATTACTCGCTTTAAGGTCTATTTATTAATTTTATTATTACTTGTTGTATGTTTTTTCCTATGATTGTTTATATAATTTCTGTTCGTTTTGGGTTTCATTTATTCTTTTAATAGTAATTTCTGGTCGTTTTGAGTTTGAATTTGAACAGGTATTTGTATCTACTGAGCTTAAGTTTAAAACACAACGCGGTATCGTTCACATTTTCTACATAATTACCAAGAAGACGTGCTGTTTTATTCCGAAGAATCTGCGCCTTTTTAAAATTTGCATAAAAATAACTAGACAAAAAATACAACCATAAGAAATATAAGGCGCATCAACAGTATGGTAAAGTAATAGAAGAACTGACAATAGTAAAACATACTTTAATCGGCGCAGAATTCTCAGACCTCTTGCAACTTTAGCTACTTGGACTCTCCAAGTAAGTTTTTATTAACTTTAACTTGGAGAAACTCCAATCACCCACTAGCAGTTTGAAACTGGAAGCGTTAGTAGAATTCTCAGTGCAATAAAAATGTTTGGGAATGTGTCCATATAACCATTTTTTGTTATATACGACAAAGCTTGAGCTGGGGGACTTCTATAGGGCAGCATTTCTGCGAAAAGTTGTAACTCCTCAAACAACCTGTCGCCGTTCACATCGCAGTCTTCTCCTTCGCTCAAAACGATTTGAAGATGTTTAAAGGCTTTCTTCAATTCTTCACAAAATTAATTATCCCTTCATTTATCCACTTCAATTATCCAATTATCTTCACTTCTTCACTTCAATTCATTTCTTCACTTCGATTTCTTCACTTCAATTATCTTCACTTCACTTCACTTCTTCACTTCGATTTCTTCACTTCAATTATCCACGAAATTCTGCAAGCTTTGAATGTCGTAGAGAAATTTATAACTTTCACTATGGTCTTCCATTCGCTCGATTTTCTCCTTTACTGAGGATATGGCATTGTCTAGCATGACAAAGAAGAAATTGACCTTAAATGATAGTTCTCCAGAATTTACAGTTTCATCTCCCACCTCATAATTTTTTTTTTTTATTTTCCTTCGGTGGACTGTGGTTTCTTTTTCAAACTCAGGAACAATACCGATTTTTTCTGGAAGTTCTTAGCATCGGTGATCACGTTGTTTACTCCTTCATTAGATTTCATTTTGGTTAGAAATAATTTTACACTTTTTATTAGATCCATCAAACTTTGCAAATCATTCATGACTTGTTGCGACGACTTACTCAACATATTTGTTTTGCACAGGATCTAGTGCCATGTTACTGAACATCACAGAAACTAGAAGCTTTGTAGCTTCTTAGCAAGTCCCAAGGCGGAGTTCCTACCAAATGCATCGAGTTTCTGGTCTTGAGAAGCTTCATATAAGGCTTTTTACACTTGTTTAATATGGTACCTCAAAGGCAACAAGGCCTCAATTCTACTCTGACATCGTGTGTTACAGAGTGGTTTTACTGTAAGATTTGAAACGTTATTAAGCAAAATACTCCATCTGTGACTAGAACTTGAAAAAAAAATTGAAGATTTCTTGAATAGTGCCGAAACAGTCTACTGCAGCAGTGCAAGAGAGAACCGCACCGTTAATTACAAGGTTCAGTGAGTTGTTTCCACATGGTACGTAAAAAGCACGAGGATTTAAATCACAGATCCTATTCTGAACTCCAGCATGCTTTCCTTTCATTGCAGAACCATTGTCATATCCCTGTCCTCTCATTTTATTCAAAGGAATGCCTCGTGTTTGCAACTCTTCTAGTAATACTTTTGTGAGGCCTTCACCAGATGAATTGGCAATAGGAACAAAACCTAAAAAAATGTTCCCTAATGAACAAATCCTCATCCGCTGCAATTTTGACGAGCCATACCACCAATGTAATTCGCTCTGTGTGGATGACATCAAGAGTGCAGTCTAATATTATATAATAATAATATTTTGCAATCCGCAGCTGCTCCAAAATGTGGTCTTGGATCTTTTTCGAAACGAAATACACAAATTCATTCTGCACATCTTTGGTCAAGTAGTGAAAATTTCTTTCTTTTGGAGTAATCCTTCTGACACGTTCGGCCCAAAAACCATCAAACTTTGCAACATGTTCTACGAGCTTTAAAAATTTCCCATTATTACGCTGGAAAAGAGCATTAGTTTTCCCTCAAAACCAAAGCCCTTGAAGTCCTAAAACTGTATTATACATAATAAATGTTTGAGAACTTGGTTCCAATGTTCGGTTTCAGAACGAATAATTCTTTCTTTTCCCACCAAAACTGACAATTTTTAATATGGGCGGCGAGTTCTGGTGCTTGTTCAGAGTGCCGTGTCGCCGTGCGAACAACACAGTTTATCGCGACGTATTTTCGGTCAACAGAAATGATTAAATTAATATGGTTTGATTATTTAAATTGTAGACATATAGCTATTTGAATTAAAAAATCCACTAAATTGTGCTTAGTTTGCAATAATAAGAATAAGTGATAGAATATTTGCACTGTTCAGAAAACTATAGACACTGGGAAATATCACCGTAAATAAATGAAAATGCATTTGCATTACATTTACCTTACGCACTCCATCAGATTTCCCAATCTAACATGCTTCTTTTCAAACGCAAAAACTGTTTAAGTCACTTCTAAACTCACTATTTTTAACATCGACATATTTTTTGACACATTGTAACTTGCGTATATTTCGTTCAGAAAGGAAATAATCTGCACAATGCATCGATGTCTAAACGCATATATAAAGGTATGAGGCATATTTAACTGTTAAATTAACCGTCAAAACTCAATTAAGTTGATAAGTATTAAGTGGAATTATAGGTTAGAGATTTGTTTGGGTCCAGCCGGATTGTGGCATCACACTTCCCTAGCGTATTCCTTCCCACTTCCAGAGAAATCATAACTTAACTATTGCGCTGTGACCTCTTGGCGCTCACGTAATTATTTCATATTTAAACTGTCTTAATTAAAACCATAGAGTAAAGCATTCTTTACTATACGATTAATTAATAAAACTTTTTCAACAAAATAAGTTTTTCAAAGAAACATAAAGAACTCCATTAAACAAAATTAGCAAAAACAAAATCAAATAATCTACCAAGCGTGAAACTACCACAAATCAGCATCGATAAATAAATAAAACCCAAAACGCTCATTCATTTGTATTTTTTTTTCAGTAAAGTGCAAATTTTGTTCTGGCCTTGGAAGGCATAGGGGTTTTGAGTCCAACTTATGTTAATATCTGCTCGTTTTAAGTTTGACTCGGTTATTTATTGTAATTTCTGTTCTTTTCGGGTTTCCTTTATTTATCGATGCTGATTTGTGGTATTTTCACGCTTGGTAGATTATTTTATTTTATTTTTGGTCATTTTTTGTTTAATGGAGTTCTTTACTTTTCTTTGAAAAACTTATTTTGTGGAAAAAGTTTTTTTTAATTAATTTCTGCTCGTTTTATATTGACATAGTCTCTTCAGGGAAAAAGAAAATAATACTTTAAATCTTTTATTTTTTTTAAAGACTTTATAGTTTGTTCTGCTATTTGTATGCTGGAGAAAAATTTTCAGCAATTTTTAACAACATTCACTCTTTTAAAAATCTGGACACAAATAGTAGTGTTTAATTAGTTATATACCTCCTCTAGGGGCTACTTCTCCTCTAAAACCTGATAACATTCGCCAAAAAATCGGTTTACTTTCTTTGATAGCTTGACTACACTTACGCTATTTTGATTTGGTTAAATTTTAAGAGCAGAAGTAGCCCGGAAAGTTTGAAAATAATACCATCAGTCGTTCTTTGGATACTGCTGAGATGCCTTATTGGGATCAACTATTAAAAATGTCGCTAGTCCTTTCAGTTTCAAATCAAATGATTTATTTTGAAGTTTCTACGACAAAACTTTCACTAAAAATCTTATTTGCCCCCAGAATATAACTTACAACCCTTGCCCTGAGTCCTGGGGGAGGGGGGGGTGTCATTCTCAAAGACCTAATTTCCAGAAATTTCTAATACATTGAATAAAATGTCTATCTGAAAATTTTGATTGGTTGTGTTTGGAAGAATGGTGGGCATGAGGTGGGGCTAGTTACCCTCTAGTTAATTTTGACTATTAAAAAGGGCACTAGCCCTCTCAATTTGCAATTGAATGAGCCCCTTTTGAAGTTTCACGACAACTCTATCTATAAAAACCCTATATGCCTCCCGGCAGAACTTACAACCTTTGCCCTTGAGGCTCTGGGGAGTTGGTCATCCTTAAATACATAATTTCCAGAACTTTCAACTACGTTGAAAAAACGGCTATCTCAAAACTTTTATTGAATGTTTTTGGGGAAATTGTGGGCGTAAGAGGGAAGTTAATTAATCTCCGCCAACATTCGACTATTAAAAAGGGCAATTTCAATTTCGAATCAAATAAGCCTTTTTCGGAATTTTTACAACAATTTTCTATATAAACTTTATATGCCTCCCAGGGCATAACTTACAACCTTTTGCACTAAAGGCTCTGAGGGGGTTATCATCCTAAAAGACCTAATTTCAAGAACTTTTAACTGCGTTGAAGAAAATGAATATCTCAGAATTTTGATTGGATGTGTTTGGGAAAATGGTGGGCGTGAGAGGGGCGTTAGTCGCTCTCCAATCACTTTCAACTATTAAAAAAGGCACTAGCCCTTTCAATTTCCAATTGAATGAGCCCTTTTGAAGTTTCTACGACAACGCTTTCAATAAAAACCTTATATGCCCCCAGGGCATAACTTACAATCCTTGCCCTGAGGGCTGTGGGGGGGGGGAGGGGCTGTCATGCTTAAAGACCTAATTTCCAAAACTTTCAACTGCGTTGAATAAAATGGCTCTCTAAAGTTTTTGATTGGATGTGTTTGGGGAAAAGGTGGCCATGAGAGGGGGGTTAGTTGCCCTCAAATCATTTTCAACTATTAAAAAGGCACTAGCCCTCAGAATTCCCAATCAAATGAGCCCTTTTTCAAGTTTCTACGACAAAGATTTCAATGAAAACCTTATGTGCCCCCAGGGCATATAATACTTATAATTCTTGCCCTGAAGACTGTGGGGGAAATGTCCTGCTCAAAGGTATAGTTTCCTGAACTTTGAACTGCGTTGAACAAAATGGCTATCTCGAAATTTTTATTGGATGTGTTTGGGGAAATGGTGCACGTTGAAGGGGTGTTAGTTGCCTTCCAATCACTTTCGACTATTAGAAAGGGCACTAGCCATTTGAATTTCTAATCGAATGAGCCTTTTTGAAGTTTCTACTACTACAACGTATTCTATAAGAGCCTTAAGTACCCCAGGGCATAACCTACAACCCTTGCCCTGAAAGCTGTGGGGGAGAGAGGTTGTCATCCTTAAAAAGCTGATTTCCAGAACTTAAAACTACGTTGAATAAAAAGGCTATCTCAAAATTTTGATTAGATGTGTTTGGGGAAAAGTTGGGCGTGAGAGAAGGGTTAGTTGCCCTCCAATCACTTTCGACTATTAAAAAGGGAACCAGCCCTTTGAATTTCCAATTGAATGAGTCTTTTTTGAAGTTTCTACGACAACGCCTTCTATAAAAAACCTTATATGCCCCCAGGGCATAACATACAACCCTTTGCCCTTGAGGCTCTGGGGAGTTTGTCATCCTTAAATACATAATTTCCAGAACTTTCAACTACGTTGAAAAAAAACGGCTATCTTAAAACTTTTATTGAATGTTTTTGGGGAAATTGTGGGCGTAAGAGGGAAGTTAATTAATCTCCGCTAACTTTCGACTATTAAAAAGGGCAATTTCAATTTCGAATCAAATAAGCCTTTTTCGGAATTTTTACAACAATTTTCTATATAAACTTTATATGCCCCCCAGGGCATAACTTACAACCTTTTGCACTAAGGACTCTGAGGGGGTTATCATCCTAAAAGACCTAATTTCAAGAACTTTTAACTACGTTGAAGAAAATGAATATCTCAAAATTTTGATTGGATGTGTTTGGGAAAATGGTGGGCGTGAGAGGGGCGTTAGTCGCTCTCCGATCACTTTCAACTATTATCAAAAGCACTAGCCCTTTCAATTTCCAATTGAATGAGCCCTTTTGAAGTTTCTACGACAACGCTTTCAATAAAAACCTTATTTGCCCCAAAGGCATAACCTACAATCCTTGCCCTGAGGGCTGTGGGGGGGAGGGGCTGTCATGCTTAAAGACCTAATTTCCAAGACCTTAAACTACGTTGAATAAAATGGCTATCTAAAATTTTTTGATTGGATGTGTTTGGGGAAAAGGTGGGCGTGAGAGGGGGGTTAGTTGCCCTCAAATCATTTTCAACTATTAAAAAAGGCACTAGTCCTTTCAATTTCCAATTGAATGAGCCCTTTTGTAGTTTCTACGACAACGCTTTCAATAAAAACGTTATATGCCAGTAGACTAGAAGGTACTATTTTGCCCAGACATATAGCCAAACAGGTTTTTTCTGGTAGGTAAACAGGTCATTACACTCGGTCATTACACTCTTTGTCAAGAGGATTTACGCAATTTCAAAGTTCAGTGTCTTTTTTTAGTGGTAAACCAAAAAAACCGATGTTCCCTTTTTACTCGCCAATTATTTTTGTATATATTCAGGTTTCATATTCGATTCTCCATCAGTTTTGAACAGTTTATATTCGAGATAGCATTACAGGCATTATTTGTAAAAAGCATTTACATAGAAAAAATGGATAATTCTAAGCAATTTCTGGTGAGTAAAAATATTCTCATTATTATATTAAAAAGAATCGATCGGTAATTTGGGGCTAGAATAAAATGTTGATTTTTTTTTTTAATGTATTAATTGTTACAAAAGCTTCCTTTTTTTTGAGTTTCGGTTTTTTCCTTACTTATAGCTCGTTATCATGTACTGCTGGAAAATGTATTTCAGTGATATTTTAGATCATAGTAGGCTAATGATGCTTCCGTACAAACAGTTTTTTTTTCTGTTAATTAGTTGAATAGGACGTGTTGAACAAATCATCAAACCTACTTGATCTAATGAAGTGGAACAGAAGCTCACCAAACTGAAAAGATAAATGTAATAATTAACAATTATTGGACAGGGTCAATATGCTTTTCATCTTTGGTATTATTTGATTCATTGACTGTTTGATCAATGACAGTAACGTTTGATAGATTTTTTTTTTACGTGAAATACTCTAGTTTCTTTTCTTAGTTTTGAAAACATTTTGGAAGAAACTAAATTTCAGTTGGGGGGGGGGGAGGAGCAGTTTATAAAAGGCCCTCCATCCCACTATCAAAACCCCTGATTTTGAAATCAAGATGTTTTTTTTACACTACTTTAGATGTCTAACATAAACTGAATTATTTTCCAAAAACCCAAAATGCATTTTTGCTACATGCTAAATTTTTTTGTCTTTTTTTTAAAGGAAGAAGAGACGTGCAATAATCCCCCTTCTGAGAAGAAAGCGAGATATGGCGAACCTTCATTAATACAGGCCACAAGAGCGTCTGTTATCAAATTCGCTAGAAAAGTTACACACGATCGGAATCATGCATCGAGCACCCAACTTATAGTGACAGAGCCCTCTGACCCCCGCGTTGGTTCCATGGCAAACCCCCCTCAAGTATTGCAAAGGAGTTCAGATATAGAAGTCCAGTCAGAATTTGTAAGTATATACATAATTTTTTTTCTATCCCTATTTTCAAAAAATAAGACAAAATTTTCTCAGGTGCATAGCTTTTTAAAAACTTAAAATTTGTTTCTAAGCTATTTAATTTTCTTTCATTAACCAAATTAGCAATATATATAAAGGAGTGCTTATCATGCATTTCTAAATATATAAAAAAAAAAACTTACCAAGATCCCATCGCTTTTAATCTACTTTGAATTCTAAATGCCTTAAACAGGTATAATTGCGCTAAAACCATTTTCGCTTTATCAAAGATCCCATCGCTTTTAATCTACTTTGAATTCTAAATGAGCGTCTTGAAACAGGATATGTATTTACGATAAGAAGAGTCCTTTGAATAATCTCCTATTATGCATTTCACATGCAAAAGAAAATTTTATTATTTTTGAAACAACTCAGGCAAATAATTGCCTTTTTGAAAGGTTCAAGAAAAAGAATTTGAGACTGTTCTATTTGAAGTGTTGTGAAGGCCGATACCTCCTCCAACTCGGAAAGGGTATCGATCCTCCTACCTCGAAGGAAGCCCCCGGTTCCCAAGGGTTCTCCCTGGGAGGGGTTTGGGGGGGGGGGAGAGGGGGGAGGGGTAACTTTTAAGTAAAAAAAAAACAACAAAAAACAATTCAAAATAGAACTAGATCTTAACTAACAATTGTTAGTGGTAGTGTTACAATTGTTACCATGTAGAACTACAGAATGATTTAAAACTGTATTAAAAGTTCAGAAACACATCTATACTATTTGCTAACAAACAGGGGTTCAGTTACATGGGGTCGGTGGTCGTTATAATACAAAAGTTTTATTTGAATAGTGTTGTGAAGGCCGATACCCCCTCCAACTCGGAAAGGCTATCGATTCTCCTACCTCGAAGGAAGCCCCCGGTTTCCAAGGGTTCTCCCTGGGAGGGGTTTGGGGGGGGGGGGCTCTAAAAAGGACCATCCAACATTTTAATTGTTGATATGGACGAGAAAAAAGTTCTTCTCTTTTACAAGTATTTATTTAGCCCAGGTCGAAAAAATCCATTGGCAAAAGACAGAGGAAAATACGGATTATTGAGAAGGTAGCACCACCAAGCTCCGACATATGGAGTTCGTTTCCTTTAACTGAAGCCGAGGAGCAAGTGTTCGTACAACATACTGCATCAGTCGAACAATGGTCAAATTTCATTAACAGTTATAATGAAGAGGCTCAAAGAATCGAATTGGACTCATATTTTGCGTTTTTATTTAAAAAAAAAATTTGGAATAAAACCATTAATTTTTTCTATCATTCTCTTGTTCTAACTTACCCTTTTAATAAGAATAAGACTACATTTTCCCGACAAAAAAAAAATATTTTTTTTAACATGTTCAGTTGACATTATGAAAGACATAAGGCAATGTAACTTTTTTTCTTCTTCTTTTAATTGTTCAGGTGGTGGGACAATGACTATGAGAAATTGACAAAAGTTTATTAACTATAAAAAAAATAATGATTATTTTTACATAAAAAAAATAAAACTTTTTTTTTCTACAGATTTAAAATATATAGCACTCCCAGCGGCACCATTGAGTGATGATGCAAGTATATTTACAGAACCAATTCTGTCACCACCAGCAGAGTTCAGGGATGAACCTACACTGGTTCTAGATAATATGCAGTGGCATGAGGGATTCCTTAATGATGTTTTTGGGGAAATGGCCAGCCTGGAGGACTTAACTTGTGATATTGACATGCTTGAGGACCCAGAGTGGGCGGATAGTTTCATGCGTGAATATTTAGATGATGCTACAAGTAAATCTGAACTGGGTCCTCATAACGAAATTCCATCAGAGGACAATACAGGCTGGCTCGACCAATTGTCCCCAAACACCTTGGAACATGTACTAGGAGACCTCATGTCACATCCCCCCAATGTGATTGAACAGACTGGGAGTGGTGTTATTGACAATTCCCTGTCACCCTCCTCCACCATTCCATTTAATAGTAGTAGTAGTAGTAGTAGTAATACAACATCAGCTCATTTTTCCGGGGGCATTTTTAATGAGAACTTTATAATTAGTGATTTGAGTCCTGAACAAACAGGGTCAGGACATGAAAATAGTGTTACGTCCCGGAATTGCCTGATTTTTATCTGTTAGAATCTGCTCTAGGTCATTTGCAAACATACAGGGTAGATTTTAGCCTTCCCGAGGAAAACGCTGGCATTATTTTAACTGACCCCGTGAAAAATCTCCATAGCTATATCGACAAAATTCGAGCACTTATTGATATTCAGATCCAGAATTGGGGAGGTCGAGGGGAATTAAAGCATCAGTGAACCAAAAAGTTTATTTACAAAAGGGGACATCTGGGGACATTTTTTATTTTCATTTTTCGACAGGCAACCAGACTTTCTACCCAGGTCTAAACGAATTTGAAGACAATTTTTTCAACTGGGTAAATAAACTAATTTCAACTTTGGATACATTTAATGAGAGGGGGAGTGGTTCCACCATTTTATACATTGAACGCATGGATCTGAATCTCAGTAGATTTAAAAAAAACTTTATTTTAAGGGGAGGGAGGGGTAACAAAATAAAATGCCACCCAGATTTGTCGACTACAGGAGGAGTTCAGGGTTTCAATTTTGACACTGGACTTCAATGCTTTAAGTATGCATTTTTAGCGGCGGCCCATAAGACATTAAACAGAGAGTCAACAATGAAAAATCTTGACAAACTTGCACGTAACGGTGGAAAAAATTTCCCTAAAGTAAATTTTGACTGTTTAGAGGGAAAATATCCAGTGTCCTTTAAAGAAATAGGCATATTCGAAAAAGCAAATGAAAATCTTGGGGTGGGGGTGATTGTTCTCCAGTACGACACTGAATTTGTAGATGGGGGGAAAAAAAAACCGAATAAAAAAGGGGTTTTGTACTCAGTGAGGACACCGAGGGTGGAAAATGTTAAAAATTTTGTATGGGTTATTTACGAACCTCCCAAAGATGTAAATTCTTATGGTCATTTTTTCCCCGTTACGGCGATAAGTCGGCTCCTATCTCAAGGCAAAAAATATGGGGAACGTTTCTATTGCCCCATGTGCCTTTCCTCATTTAAAATTGAAAGAACGTTTTCAGATCCCATGGGGCATTGCAAACTTCACGGAAATCAAAGAATAGAAATGCCGGCAGAAGGCAAAAGACATTTTACAATTTAAAAATTTTAAAAATTCTCTTCTGCAATCTGATAAAGTGTCTTTGGATTGTGAAACAAGACTGGTTGAGGTATCAGACCCATCAAGGCCAAATATAGTCAAGGAACACAAACTAGTTGCGTGTTCCTATGCACATGCCCGTCGCGACGCCAACAATAAAATGCAACTGGAAGAGTTTTTTTTGACTATGGACGAGGAGGGCAGTATGGAAAAGCTATTGGTTTCTTTAATAAAAACGGCAAACAGAGCAATTTCACGATTACGTCATACTAATTATCCGATGACATTGTCGGATAAAGAGCAACTGGCATTGGAAAAGGGAACAATTTGCTGGGTGTGTAGGGGTGCCCTTGCCCCAAAAGACGCGGTGCAGGACCACAATCACCTTATTGACCCCAATTCAACGGGAAAAAGTAACTTTCGGGGGTGGGCTCACAATTCGTGTAATTTAAAAATTAAACAACAACTTTTTCTACCGGTTTTTATACATAACTCTAACTACGATCTGAAGTTTGTGCTACCTGCATTGGCACATCTTCAAAGAAATGGAACAGTGGATGATGATGCATGGGTGATAGACAGCTTTACGTACAAAATCATACCTAAGTCATCGGAAAAGTTGCTTGTTTTGGAATTTATGTGGAAATTTGTTGAAGCCGGTGTTGAGTACACGAATAAAATTCGCTTTTTAGATTCCTACAGTTTTTTTCCCAAATCATTGAGCGAATTAATTCAAGTGCAGAAAAACGATGACGGCAGCAATGCTTTCCCCCTTCTCAAGCAACAATTTCCAAATGATTTATATGATTTGTTAACGGTCAAGGGCATCTATCCTTATGATTATTATTGTTCCATGTCGAGATTCGCCGAGGAGACTATTCCTCCAATTGAATCGTTTTACGACAGTCTTCACGATCGTAGTTGCACCCCCGAACAATACAGTTTTGCTAAAAAAGTTTGGGCAGCGGGAGGGTGTAAAAATGGATTTGACTACTGCAAGCTGTATTTGTCGAGTGACGTGTTAACTTTGTTAGACATTATGTGTAAAAATACGGATAAAATCTATGAGGAGTTTAATCTTGATTTGGGCTATTATTTTTCTTCGCCTCATCTAGTGATGGACCTCATCCTGAAAATTAGTGGGGAAAAAATCGGGCTAATCACTGACATTGATCAGCATCTGTTCATCGAGAGGTCAATGAGGGGGGGGGTTTGTTTTTCACGGAGACCGTATCTTGGAAACCGATCCAACGGGGGAGAAGACGGGGACAAAATCAAATGCAGTTTTCCTCGATATGAATTCTCTCTACCCCTCGGCCATGTGCCATTATGCACTACCTTGCGGCGACTATAAATGGCTCAATGACCCTCAAGCTCCCCATTTCCCCAACATTGACAGTGTTGAGGAGAATGGACCGGTTGGATGGTTTTTTGAAATTGATGGAGAGATACCAGTCGAGCTTCACGATTCAGTAAAGGATTTTGTTTTCCCGTGTATCAATAGACCTGTGACTAAGGACTCTTTGAGTCCTCGCAATAGGCGTTTAGTCGAGGTGGACGGATTGCATTGGGCGCCTTCAAAACAAAAACTTATTGCTGACTTCTGCCGAAAAAAAAACATAGTTGTACATCATGTAGCGTTAAAATGGATGTGTAACAATGGTTTCAACGTCACAAAGGTTCACCGAGCACTCGAGTTTAGTCAAAAACCCTATTTGAAAACATTTGTTGACACTTTTGTCAGCAAACGTTCTGCAGCACAGACGAAAGCTGAAAAAGAAATTTATAAACTCATTTTAAATTCGGCTTTCGGCAAAATGTGTGAGAGTGTTCGTAATAGGAATCGTTGGGCCTCGCGGCCCGGGGGGGGGGGGGAGGGGGGGGGGGGGGGCCGCCGCCAGCGTGGGGGGCGCACCGTCACCAAAGTTATCTTTTTTTTTGGACTTAGAGCAGATTTTTTTTTTTTTCAAGTGTCATCTCTAATTTAATATTTTTTTCTCTATATAAAAAAAAAAAAAAAATGTTTTTTCTCTCTGTGTGCATTCCATGTAAATGCTGTTGTTGTATTTTTTTATTATAAATAAATTAAAAAAAAAATGTATTTTTTCAAGTGCTCTCTCTAATTTAACGTTTTTTTTTCTCTATAAACAAAAAAAAAGTGTTTTTTATCTGTGTGTGTGTGTGTGTGTGTACCTATGTAAATGTTGTTGTTGTATTTTTTATTATGAATAAATTTAAAAAGTGTATTTTTTTCAATGTATTGTTACATTTTTATGTGCATATAATAAAAGAAAAAAAAATATAATTCTTTGTCTTTGTCTTTGTCTTCTTCTTGAAGAACAGAGTAGTAGTAGTAGGGAAAAAAATTATTTAGTCATTAGACAATTAGGGTCTACAGTTAGTTGTCCAGGTGAACTGTTGAAAGGAACATGTATCAATTTAAAACACCATTCAGATCGTTTCTGTGTGGGCCCTCAATGTCGGGCAAAACAACACTCTTAACTAAAATAATTAAAAATTGTGATAAAATGTTTGCGGAAAAGCCGAAAAAAATCTACTATTGCTATAGTATTTGGCAGGAGTCATACAATAAAATAAAAACAATTGCTGCCATGGGATCGATGCAGATACAGTTCATACAGGGACTTGATGTTTTCAACATTATTGAACCAAACTCTTGGCTGATCATTGACGATCTGGCTGAATCCATTGAACAATGGTCTCAGCAAATGTTGCAATTGTTCACTGTTCGCTCTCATCATGAACAGATTTCCGTTACTCTGGTTCTACACAATCTCTTTCATCAGAGCAAATGTATGCGAACACTTGCTTTGAACTGTACCTACTATATCATCTACAGAGTTGTTCGTGATTCTAGCTCGCTAATAACCCTCAATAAACAAATCTATCCAGGTGCCCCTAAATTTCTGCTCTCGGCATACAATCAGGCAACTAATAAACCCCACGGTTATATCCTGCTGGATCTTAATCAAAATACACCCGAGGATCTGCGTGTAGTCACAGATATTTTCGACAATGAAATTACAGTATATCTCCCGGTGAACACTAAAAAGACCTATTAGTCGCTATCATGACACTGAAGAAACTACATGAAAATAGACACTTGTTTTCAGTTCTAAGCACTTCAAAACCTCAGCTTAGAAAAGCAATACTCAAACATGGTATTGACAATGATTTCATTAATCTAATATCTGAACTTTGTTTAAATTTGACCGAGGGTAATGTTCAACTACCAGAAGTAGTTAAGCAACAGGCAAAGCAACATCGTTCCATTGTACGTACATTGGCCTCTAAAAAGAAAGGAAAGAATTTTAAAAGGAAACGACTTCTTCAGGCGGGCGGTAGCTTTTTCACGCTTTTACTGCCAATAATTGCAGGGACTTGTAAACAGTTTTCTCTAGTGAGAATGGCAAAACCCTATAAATTGACTCCAATAGAACTCGCTCTCTCACCCGTCGAACACTTTGAGGAC
This sequence comes from Artemia sinica, assembly GCA_027921565.1. Classification (NCBI taxonomy): domain Eukaryota; kingdom Metazoa; phylum Arthropoda; class Branchiopoda; order Anostraca; family Artemiidae; genus Artemia; species Artemia sinica. Next base: position 44,440,672 of record CM051274.1, read on the forward strand.
AATCTGAGTAAATTCCTCGACAATGAAACTATTGATGATGATAAAAAACTGATTTTACTTCAAGATGCACTTCGCCGAGTGGACAAACACTATCGATCAAAGCCACTGCTGCTGCTGCTGATCCCAAAAAAGAATCATCTTCTCAAGAGTCTGCTGCTGCTGCTGGAACACTATTAAAGAAGGAGGAATTGGATTCAATTGTATTGAAAATTGGAAATCTAATGCCCCACTCATATCGTGAACAAAGTAAACGACTCCTAATCTATCTCTTGGAAAGTGATCAAATTCAAGTTGAGAGCAATGGGGAAAGGATTATAATTCAGGGCAAGAGCTATAATCTACTTGATTTAATGTATGACATGGTTACAAATCGTAAAGGACTATTATCATTTGACACTCGTCTATACAACTTTCTAAATACATTAAACTTCCCCAAAAGTCTTATTGGCAATAGACAAATTCTAAAAAAATTAAATGAACATGCATCATCATCATCAACATTAAAAGATGAAGTTGAAGAAGAAGAAGATTTTAAATCAATTTTGGAAAATACTAGCACACCACTGATAGCTAGATAAAAGCGAAGACGTATCAGTCAACGTCTCCGCCACCAGCAGCAGCAGCAGCCAGTATACAAAAGGGTAGCGGACGTTACACAACGTGTTTACGTTCAAAATGGCTGAAGTTCTGAAAGGTGTTTATGAAAATATTGGCGAGGTGGGGAGTTTAAGTTCCCCCACAACTCTTTCCAAAGTCAGAGGTGTTCGCACTAAAAGTGTACAAGACTATCTACAAAATGAACCAAGTTACACTCTGCATAGAAATCATAGACTTCGTGCCAATCAATATCGAAAAACTAAAGCCTTTTACCCATTGGATATAATGCAAGCAGATCTCCTGACTCTAGATGAGCTTCAAAGACGTCACAATACACCGTACAAGTACATTCTACTTGCAATCAGTGTTTTTAGTCGCTATGCATATGCAATTCCATTGCGATCAAAGAGAGGTGTTGAAGTTGCTCAGGCCATTGAAAGTATTCTCGAAAAGGATTCATATAAAAAAAATTCAAACGGATCGCGGTAGTGAATTTGTTAATCCTCATGTTGCAAAAGTACTAGAGAAATATAGTACACTGCTCTATCATACGCACAGTCCTATAAAGGCTGCATTGGCCGAACGATTGATAAGAACTATTCGACTTTTAATTTCAAGATATTGTACATTGAAAAATACGCCGGCTTTTATTCATGATCTAGATAAAATCATGTTGATTTATAATCAACGACCTCATCGATCATTGTCCAACTCTACACCAACGGAAGTTCATCATTCGGATCATAATAAAATTGACACCTTTCTTAAACAATATTCCAATGAATCAAAAGTCAAGAAGAAGAAAAATAAATTCAATGTTGGTGATACGGTTCGAATTAATAGAACAACTAATGTTTTTGAAAAGGGGAATTACTTGTGGTCCACTGAACTTTTTAAAGTGGCAAAAATCCTAGACACTAAACCCATAACTTATCGCCTGCGTGATACCAAAGATGAAGAGATTCTCGGCGGCTTTTATGACTATGAATTGCAAAAAGTTAAAAATGCTAGTGAAATCTATCAAATTGAAAAGATATTAAAGACACGTACTCGCGGGGGTAAGAAACAGTTACTTGTTCGCTGGCTAGGATACAACTCCGATTTTGATTCTTGGATTGGTGTTGAAGATATTGACAATGCCCAATGATTTCTATGTAACTTTCATGTCCAACGTTTCCGATCCTCTCTACAATGACTTGAATACGACAAGTGATTTTTGGACAAAACTCTCACCCGCCATCAAATTTGACGGTGCATATGAAGTGGCCCTTGTCGACTGTATTCTCAAAAATACCTATGACATCCTGAGAAAGGATCGTAAATATGAAATAAAAATTAGACCGTTTGAATTCGGTGATGAAGGTGCAATGGCAACTTTTGACTCTTATCAGTACCCTATTGCTAACATCCCCTACAGGGAATACAATAACATGCATGAACTGTGTCGAGTTATCAACAAAAAAATTGCAAGTCGAAAAAAAGGGTTTCACTTTCAATTACTCGACGGAACAAAGGAGAATTTATATTACCAATCCATTTGAGAATGAAAGAATTTTCCTCAATGAGAATTTACGTGAGGTTCTTGGTTTTAAAAAACGTATTATTAAGACAGAGAAATTTCAGTGGTAGTGACCATGTTATCTATGCAGACTATGCACCCAGCTTCTCCACGGACCCTTGTATATTTCTCTACGCTTCATTTGTGGAAACATCTCGGGTTGGTAATTCAAATGTTCCCCTCCTACGAGTTCTTGAACGAAAACCAATCAAGAACATGTTCACCACTACAATATAAAGCATCTTCAGTATATTCCCGTAAACACTTCCTATTTGGAACTCTGTCAGTTAACACTAAGAACCGAATTAGGTGATCCAATAGCAATTTCAAAGGGCCTAGCAGTGATTACATGTCATTTTCGACCTATTGTCAACGACAAAGACGGTACAATCACCTAAAAAATGAACAATAGAAGAATTCCATTTGTCTGTCCCGATATTGACTGTTATGTTGGTGCTTTGAGTCCACGTCAAATAGGCAATGGATTGGACTACTACAAGGGCGTACTACAATGTCTGGCTATGGTCTTGGTAGCTGGTTTGCTAAGCTATTTCGTTTTGCACTACCCCTTGCCAGAAAATATCTTGTACCTGCTGCATCAAATTTTGCTGCCTCCACACTACAGGACTGGGGGTCGGGCAAGAATTTCAAGGAGAGTGTTAAAGAAAAATATTAGATCTTCAGCAAGAGCCGTTGGCGAACAATTAAAATCTCGACAAAATGGGGAGGGATTGAAAAGGATGCGTTCGCGTCATTCACTCATCAGTCTCCACCCAGGCAGGAAGCAAAGGACATCAACAAGGACTTTGAGAAATAAAACAACAAAGACCAATAAGCAGCAGAAGAAGAAGAAGAAGAAAAAGATTGTTAGATCAAAGAAGGATTTCTTCTCTTAAGATGACTTATCTCCCTCACAAGGAATCATATCCATCAATCACTTCCTCATTGAATCTATTCAATGCTGAAAATGTTGATGTCAGTGTCAAGTATGGCTACTATGAACAATTTCACCCTCAACAACCCCTCTCGGAAAATATACACTTTCAAATATTTTCCAATGAAGACTATTTCATTGATTTGTCGTCAACATTTATTGATTTAAATGTTGTGGTGAAGAAAAAGTCAGATAATACAACTCCAAATGCCGGCGATGGTCTCTCCTATGAAAACTGTATTCTACACAACCTATTCAAACAAATTAATGTATTTATTAATGGGACATTGGTGAGCACTAGCAATAATTTATCCAACTATGCAAGCTACATACAATTTATGATGATGACGCCAAAGGCGTACAAGGAGATGAGAGGACAATCATTGGGCTATGAATATCGAACAGGTGTTGATACTGACGGTGAGTTGACTACTGCAGTGACCCAGGAGTATCATCTAGTTGGAAAATTAATCATCATGAGATATTCAATATATCCCAATGGCTACCCCCCAATGTCAAGATTGACATAAAGTTACAGATGGCCCCATCGAATTTCATTCTGAGAAAAACACTTCCTGCAGCACCCGATGCAAATGTTATTATCACATCGGCAATTCTCCACGTCCGAAAACAACAAGTTATGAGCTCTGTTGCGTTGGCAGTGGAAAAGCTAAGAGCCAATGGTAACAACATTAAACTTCTTGTCCCCCATACAATCACCAATCAACGTCACATTGCCACCGGTTCTCGTAGCTATAGCGATTCATCGTTTATCAATGGAGAAATCCCTTCAAAATTAGCTTTGGCCTTTGTGAAGAGTGGCAGTGCCGTTGGATCCTGGACTGAATCCCCCCATGATTTTAATTTTTTTTCGGTCTATCTAGTCTTGTGTGCAAAGTGAATGGTATTCCACTGTACACTCTATCATTTGATAAAAAATCCTATAGAACTCTGTACGAGTTGACCATGCAATCCCTAGATCATGACTCTCAACTATTTGAAAATGGAATAACCGAATCAATGTTTTCAAAAAATCATGGGGTTATTGTTTTGGACTTGTCAGGCACACAGGATATGAGCATAGTACGAACTGGGAATGTACGTTTAGAGTGTACATTTGCCGATGCTCTGACTGAGAGTATCACGCTAATATCACTGAGTCAATTTGAAACCTATTGGGAAATCACACCCGACGGCAGTGTTCTACTAGACCTTGCACCATGAACACAAATCAAATAATCAATGTATTTAGTATGGATCCATACATGTCCCAATACAAGTCCTATTGCATACCCTCAGACTTCATTGAAAAAATTCCAAGTGTTAACAATACCCTAATCATTGTTAATAGCAGTCCATCGACTTTGAAGACCGGTCATTGGCTATGCATCTTTCAAACAGCGAAGAATATTGAATTTTTTGATCCTCTTGGCCTATCGTATAAATTCTACGTTCCATACATCAGCAACTTTATTGAAAGCAGTGGGAAAACCATTATTCAAAATCAACGAAGAGTACAGGATTTAACGACTAAGACATGTGGCTTTCATGCACTACTCTTTTTCATGTTCAGATGTCGTGGGCTACACCTACAAACAATTTCTCAACATCTACGTTGACTTACCTCAATTGAACGACTTTCTAGTGGAGAATATACTTACAAGTGTATTTAATATTGATTTTAGTGCCCTAAGAATAAAATGTTCTAAAGATGTATGTGAAATTGTTTATTAATAAAAAAAAAAATTATATACATGATAAAACGACTTTTCTACTCTTTAGATTTCATCCACTACTAGGTATTTGTCGACAACAACTAGTGCAGGTAGATTATCTGAATTCACAGTGTACTGATCCTGATGTACTGCAATGTCAGGGTCACATTTTCTACAGTAGAGTGTGACTTCACTCTTGTCATATCTCTTTGTATAGTCAATGATACTATTCGCATTCATTCTATAGAATCACATGTTTCAATTTGTGTATTTGAAGCAATTTCACAAACAGTGTCCTCAAGTGTCGAATCACATTCTGTCACTGCCAAATAAAAATCAGTGGGCTTATAATCAAAACACCCATTGTCTTCACAACAATGACGTAGAAACCATATTCTCTTGTTGTTCCAACAGTTGAATCGTTGACCTGGTTCCTCCTCCCAGAACAATCTAAAACCACGACGATACCAATCTCGTAGCAATAAACTAAAATCCCGGTTAGGATTCTTTCCAATCATACCGGGATATGTACTCTCCCACTGCTTACATTTTTCATAATGACAATTGGAGCATAGGTGGCCTCTAGGATGAGAGTCACACACCTCTTCAAGACAGGAATTACAACCTTTAATTTGTACAGCATATCCTCTATGCAATTTACACGGGTTGCATAATCTACACTTTTCATCATACTCCTCAATCATTGTGCAATTCTCACATGATGACCAACTGCCCAGTGAGTACATACATAGTGGACATGTATGAAACATTTTGTCATGTGTTGACGCTCTCACTGCCACAATGAAACTGAGCTAGCAACATCAAAAAATTGCCTGAGATAGAGAGAGAGAGGAGTAAATCATCCTTGAGCACCATCTTTCTTATGAAAAAAAAGTCCTAAATTTCTAAAAACTAATGTTTAAAAGCATATCCACAATATCATTTTGCTGTGTCGTGATCAATATATCAATAAATTGTGTAAATGCATTTGGACCACGATGTAGAAGCTTCATACAATAGTCTAATGATGGAGAATCAGTTTTCATTATATCGACAAGCATTCCCCGAGAAAATATCTTCCTTTGAATAGACAACTCTAGAAAATCATCATCTAGAATCAAACGTTTTTTTCCATAAGAATTAGATTCCTCATGATTCGATCTTTCTCGAATCTATCCATTTTTTAGAGTCCTAACTCTCTCACAACCAACTTCAGACTAATCAGAATCTCGTTTTGTACTCAAAATATACGCTTGTCTACTTTAGAAAAAAAAAAATACCATTGATTTAGAAACAGTTTTATTGAACATAATTACAATAATAATATTCACTGATGCATTTTGTTCTCATCAATATATTTCGATAGAACATCTAATGCTGACCGAAGTTTATTTATATGGAGAATATTTACTTTTCCAGCAAAACACAGCTGTTCCTCCTGCTTAAATTTGCTTAATGATATCACATATCTAGCATACATAGTGTCCCATTCAAGACATAGTCTACAACCAGCAGTTATTTCCACAGCTACATTAGGTACTCGTATATCGTTGCTGCTGCTGCTGTCGGTTCCATCATTAATCTCCAATAGTGTAAATGCACCACTCATTTTTTCTCCACTAATATCCTTTCAAATAAAAATAACTATTCTCTTTGAATCCAATTCTCTTATGCTATCTCGAATATAAACTGTTCAAAACTGATGGAGAATCAAATATGAAACCTGAATATATACAAAAAATAATTGGCGAGTAAAAAGGGAACATCGGTTTTTTTGGTTTACCACTAAAAAAAAAGACACTGAACTTTGAAATTGCGTAAATCCTCTTGACAAAGAGTGTAATGACCGAGTGTAATGACCTGTTTACCTACCAGAAAAAACCTGTTTGGCTATATGTCTGGGCAAAATAGTACCTTCTAGTCTACTTATGCCCCCAGGGCATAACTTACAATCATTGCCCCGAGGGCTGTGGGGGGGGGAGGGGCTGTCATGCTTAAAGACCTAATTTCCAAAACTTTCAACTACGTTGAATAAAATGGCTATCTCGAAATTTTTATTGGATGAGTTTGGGAAATGGTGCACGTTGAAGGGGTGTTAGTTGCCTTCCAATCACTTTCGACTATTAGAAACGGCACTAGCCATTTGAATTTCTAATCGAATGAGGCTTTTTGCAGTTTCTACTACAACGCATTCTATAAATACCTTAAGTACCCCCAGGGCATAACCTACAACCCTTGAACTGAGGGCTGTGGGGGAGAGAGGTTGTCATCCTTAAAAACCTGATTTCTAGAACTTAAAACTACGTTGAATAAAATGGCTATCTCAAAATTTTGATTAAATGTGTTTGGGGAAAAGTTGGGCGTGAGAGGGGGGTTAGTTGCCCTCCAATCACTTTCGACTATTAAAAAGGGCACCTGCCCTTTGAATTTCCAATTGAATGAGCTTTTTTTGAAGTTTCTACGACAACGCCTTCTATAAAAAAACCTTATATGCCCCCAGGGCATAACTTACAACCCTTGCTTTGAGGGCTTTGGGGGAGTACCCTCCTCAAAAACATAATTTCTATCTGGAAATCAGCTACGCTGAATAAAATAGCTATCTGACAATTTTGATTGGATGTGTTTCGGGAAACGGTGGGTGTGGAAGGGGTGTTAGTCACCGTTCAATCACTTTCGAATATTAAAAAGGGCGCAAGCCACTACAATTTCCAATTGAATGAGCCCTTTTTGAAGTCTCTACGACAACTTGTTCGATACGAAGTACCCTGCTCTAAAAGAAAAAAGTAATAAATAATACATTGTGCCAACACCGTTCTTATATGCCATCAGGGCATAACTTAAAACTCTTGCCCTGAGGGTTGTTGGGGGAATGTCCTCCTCAAAAACATATTTTTCATCTGGAAATCAACTACGCTGAACAAAATGACTATCTCAAAATTTTGATTGGTTGTGTTTGGGAAATGATAGGCTGGAGTGGATGTGTTTGGGAGAATGATTGGCGTGGGGTGGGGGGGGGGGGCTAATTGCCCTCCAATCACTTTTGACTATCAAAAAGGGCACTTACCACTCCAATTTTCAATCGAATGAGCCCTTTTGGAAGTTTCTACGACAACTCCTTCGATACGAAGTGTCCTGGTATGGAAAACAAAAACAAAACCCAAAAAATAATACATTGTGCCAACATCGTTTTTACTCAGGCAGCGCGATCGTGCAGCCAATGATTGGACACTTTTAATACAGGTCTTGTATGATTAAACAATTTTCTTACAGTTAAATTACCTTTTTTAAAAGAAAATGTATCTACACTCACCCCCCCCCCCCCCCGTCCGCTTGAGCGCAATGTTATCACCAATCAATTTTGTGTTTGGGATATAATATCTATTAATTTCGTGTGAGCTTGTATGAATCAGAACGGGTTTACAACCAGAACCAATACACGATAAGAGGGACTTAATATAAATTTAGTCGTTGGCACTATCAAAGTGCTTCATTCGATTATCATTACACTTGCCCTACGTCAACACGACTCTCCTTGAGAAATTTGAAATTAGTGCCATAAAATCACTAGCAACTGATGTGCGTTGCACCAACAGGGATTGTTCGAGTTGAGCCCGTCGAGTCAGGTTCGAGTCGAGTTGATAATTGTTCTCTTATCATGCCTAAAAAATCACACGATTCTTTAGATGATATAAATCAGTTTTGGAGGCTCCGCAATTATCTTATAATTTTTGTCTCGATTAAGTGACATGGCGCCCCCTGTCACTCGGCGCCCTACATGACCGCTTACTTCGCTTACCCCAAGAGCCACCCCTGAGCACAAGGAAGAGGACTTCCCCCTTCATATGTCTAGTAAACATTAAAGACAAGTAAAAACAAAGTGAACACATTTTAAATGTATTTTTGTTTTCAGGAAAGTGCAAATTTTATTCTGGTCTTGAGAAGGCATGGGGGTTGTCAGCTCTACTCTTGTCAATTTTTGCTCGTTTTGAGTTTGACTCGGCTATTCATCGTATGATTTAAATAAAAATACATTTAAAATGTTTTGAATTTTTAACTTTAATAAATTAAAAATTAATAAAGCTTTAAGGAATATATATCATTGTATGTATAGTAAACTGGCAATCCACAGCCATTTTTTTTTTTACACTAAAGTGTAAACTATGTTCTGGTCTTGAGAAGATACGGGGATTGTCAAAGATATAATTTCCAGACCTTTAAATCTTAACTGAACAGACTAGGTACCTCAAAATTCTGATTAGATGGGGTTTGGGAATTGATGGGTGTGGGGAGGGGCTTGTTGAGCTCCAGGGAGTGTTGTCACCCTCAAAGACATAATTTCCAGTCCTTTTAATTACGTTGAACAAAATAGTTATCTCAAAATTTTGACTGGATGTATTTGGGAAAATGGTGGACGAATGAGGGGGATTAGGTGCCCTTCAATCATTTTTGACTATTAAAAAGCGCAATGACCCTTTCAATTTCAAATAGAAAGAGCTGTTTTGAAGTTTCTACGACAACAAATGACCATCTGAAAATTTCTATCAGATGCATTTCGGGAAAATACAAGGTGGGAGAGCATCCACCCTCCAGTCACTCTGAATCTTAAAAGGGGAACTAGAACTTCTGATTACAATTCCAATGAGCCCCCTTCGAAGTTTATACGATCACCCTTTCTATATATACCTTATATGCCACCCGACCATAACTTACAACTATTGCCCTGAGGACTGTGGGTGGAATGCCATCCTCAACAAAATAATTTACAGACCTTTGAATTACGTTGAACAAAATATTTGTCTCAAATTTTTATTGGATATGTTTGGGGAAATGGTGGGCGTGGGAGAGGGATTAGTTGCCCTCCAGCTACTTTTGACTATTAAAAAGGGCACTGGCACTTTCAATTTCCAAGCGAATGAGCTGTTTTCGAAGTTTCTACGACAACAAATGGCAATCTCAAAATTAAAATCAGATGCATTTCGGGAAAATACGAGGTGTGGGGGGGGGATATTCACCCTCTGATCAATCTGAATCTTTAAAATAGTACTAGAACTTCTGATTACCAATTCAATGTGACCTCTCCAAGGGTATACGATCACCCTTTATATATATACCTTATATGCCCCCAGGACACAACTTACAACCCTCGCTCTGAGGGCTGTGGGGGGTTGTCATCCTCAAAGACGTAATTTCCAGACCTTTCAATTAAGCTGAAAAAAATTAAAATCTCAATTTTTTTTTTTGTGGATGTGCTTTGGGAAATGGTGGGCGTAGGAAGGGCGTTGGTTGCCCTCCAATGACTTTCGACTATTAAAATGATCACTGGCTCTTTCAATTTCCAATCGAATGAGTTGTTTTCAAAGTTTTTTCGACAACAAATGGCCATCTCAAAATTTCTATCAGATTCATTTCAGGAAAATACGAGGTGTGGGGGAGGGGGTATCCACCCTCTGATCACTTTGAATCTTAAAAAGGGCACTAGAACATCAGATTACCAAGCCAATGAGCCCCCTCCGAAGTGTATACGATCACCCTTTCTATATATACCTTATATTCCCCCAGGGCATAACTTACAACCCTTGTCCTGAGGGTTTGGGGGGGGGGGGGGTATCAGCTGAAACAGATAATTTCAAAACCTTTCAATTACGGCAAAAAAATGGCAATACAAAAATTTGAACTGGATAGTTTTGGGAGGTTGGTGTTCGCGGGTAGGAGATTAGTTGCCCTCCAATAACTTTCAACTGTTAAAAAGGGCACTAGCCCTTTCAATTTCCAATCAAATGAGCTCTTTCTAAGTTTCTAAAATAACAAATGACCATCTCAAAATTTCTATCAGATATATTTCAGAAAAATATGAGGTGTGGGGGAGGTATCCACTCTCTGATCACTCTGAATTTTAGAAACAGCACTAGAACTTCTGATTACCAATCCAATTATCCCCCTCCGAAGTTTATGCAATCATCCTTTCTGTATATGCCTTATGTTCCTTCAGGACATAACTTACAACCCTCGCCCTGAGGACTGTAGGGGGGTTGTCATCCTAAAAGACATAATTTCATGACCTTTCAAGTACGTTGAACCAAATGGCTACCTTAAAAATTTGATTGGAAGTGTTTGAGGAAATGGTGGGTGTGGGAGGGGGTTAAATGCCCTCTAATCACATTTGCCTATCAAAAAGAGCAGTATACCTGTCAATTTCCAATTGCATGAGATCTTTTCGAAGTTTCTACGACAACAAATGGCCATTTAAAAATTTCTAGCAGATGAATTTCGAAAAATACGAGGTGTGGGGGGGTATCGACCTTCTAGTCACTCTGAATCTTAAAAAGGGCACTAGAACGTCTGATTTCCAAGCAAATGAGCCGATTCTGAAGTTTTTACGGCCACTCTTCCTATATATACCTTATATGCCCCAAGGACATAACTTATAACCCTTACCCTGAGAACTGGGGGGGGGGCTGCTATCCTCAAAGACATAATTTCCAGATCTTTCAATTAGGTTGAACAAAATGGCCATCTCAAAACTTGGAATGAATTTGTATGGGAATATGGTGGGTGTGGGAGGGGGGTTAGTTGCCCTCCAATTACTTATGATGGTTAGAAAGGGAACTAGCCCTTTTAATTTTCAATCTAAGGAGCTCTTTCGAAGTTTCTACGACAACAAATGACCATATCAAAATTTTTACTATATGCATTTCAGGAAAATACGAGGTGTGGGGGAGGGGTTATCCACCCTCTGATCACTTTGCATTTTAAAAAGAGCACTAGAACTTCTGATTACCAAGCCGATGAGCCCCTTCCGAAGTTTATACGAAGGGGCGCTTTTCTGGAAACCAACTTTATTACAAATATTTTCTTTTGTACTTAATATTGAAAATAAACATTAAAATTAAAGTAAAATTTTGAACTGATGAGCTTTCAGTAATTAATTTCATTACACATCAAATATTCAGTTTAATTTATTAGTTCTTTCTAAAGTTGTTCAAGACGAATATAGTTTCAATACAAACAAGAGTTTGGATACTGCCCCCTTCCTTAACTGTAAATAAAAACCAGAAGCCCACTGCGTCATTGGCGCTTAACTGAAAACGAATTATATTATAAATATTTTCTTTTCCAGTTCTTACAGCATTGAAAAAAAAAAAAAAAATTAGAGTGAAATAAGATCTTGAACTGAATGATCTTCCAACAATTAATTTCATGTGTGATGATTAATATCATCACAAATATTCAATTTGTTGTTGTTTATACTTTCCAAGACTATTCAAGACGCATATAGATTTCGGTAAAGTGCCAAAGACGCAGAAGGTTTTAGACTTTTACAGTGAGAGAAGGAGGCGATACCCAAACTCTTGTTTGCAGTGATGTTTGTTCGTTTCAAGCTTGATTTGCATATTCAATTCAAGTTTTACTCGTTTTAAGATTTTATTTATTCATTTACATTAATATCTATTGTATGTTTGTTTGCATTGATTGTTTATTTAATTTCTGTTCGCTTTAAGTTTCATTTATACTTCAATAGTAAAATAACTTTTTTTCGTTTTAAGCTTGATTTTCATATTCAATCTAAGCAGTACTCGCTTTAAGATCTATTTATTCATATATAATATTACTTGTTGTAGGTTTTTGCTATGATTGCCTATTTAACTTCTGTTCGTTTTTAGGTTTCATTTATTCTTTAATAGTAATTTCTGGTCGTTTTGAGTTTTAATTTTAAAAGGTATTTGTATCTGCTGAGCCTAAGTATAAAATACCCTTTACTTTTCTCTGAAAAACTTATTTGCCGGAAAGTTTTTCTTAATTAATTTTTGTTTGTTTTTGATTGCAAAAAGTTTCAAGTTTTTAAAAATTCCTTATTTCAAAATAAAACTTAAAAAAAAAAATCAAATGTTCATCAAAGTATCAAAACTGGTATCAAAGTAACAATATCAAAGTGAAAAAATGGGTTTGTGCCAACCTCGGAGTCTTTATTATCTGATGTTTGAACTATTTTTAACAAAATGGCTATCTCAAAATCTTTATCGGATGAGTTTGGGGAAAAAGGGCTTGGGGGGGGGGGGCTAATTGTCTTTCGTTCTCTTTTGACTCTTTGAAAGGGAGCTAGAACCTTCCATTTTCAATCAAATGAGCCCTTTCCGAAGTTTTTACGAGCATCCCTTCTATAAGAACCATTATTTGAAAAAAAACTACGTTTTCTAAAGAGTTAAAGAGGCTGAGTTATAAGGTCGAACCTCAAAACGTAGAGGGATTAGGAGGCACAGTTGGGGGCTGCCGCCCCCCAAACCCCCCGCTTTCGCAGCCTTAAAAAAAAAAAGAAAAAAGTTCTTTAAACTGAAAGTAAGGAGCCACATTAAATCTTAAAACGAACAGAAATTATTCCGTATATGAAAGGGGCTGTGCCCTCCTCAACGCCTCGCTCTTTACGCTAAAGTTTGACTTTCTCACAACTCTTTTTTTAAAACTATAATGGCCCCAGGAAAGCCTATCCTTTAAATTTCAGCCCGATCAGACAACGTTAAAGGGGGGTTGTGGTGGGAAAAATTAACATGGGCTATTATAGGAAAACGAGGTTTTTCGTAAATGTAAATTCGGGGGATAATTTTTTCGGTCTGAAAATATCAAAAGGCCCTAACAGGTCGAATTTTGCTTCGAATGAGTCCTCATTCACCCGGATCAGTTGCCAACTGTGACCTGTAGGCGTGGATAAGAAAAAAAAAGAAATGAATTTTAAGTTGCTATATTTGGTTTTTTTGAAAACAGGGAAGGAGTGATCGGATTGAGCTGAAATTTCGAGGATAAGCTCCCGGGCCCTAGGAAAGCTTAACCTCTAAATTTCAGCCCAATCGGACAACGTTAAAGGGGGGCTGTGGTGGGAGGGTCGAAACTTCCGGTCAGTTTACCCCATGAAGATAAAGTCGGAGGAGGATGAAATTTTGCAAGTTTCTTAGTTTGAGCTTGGGCTATAAAATGCGACTACCACCGTCTCTCTGCGACCTCTAGGACCTGAAATCGCTTAACATTGTGGTGGGTCGCCTCTTTATAGAGGCACAAGTGTGCCTCCTTGATAGGCGTATATACCCCCAGAGTATAACCTACAATGCCTTTCCCTAAGCCCAGGGAGGTTGTGTTGACCCCGGAGTTTTAAAATCTGAATTTGGAACTACTTTTAACAAGATGGCCACCTCAAATTTTTTATCTGATGGGTTTATCCATCCGATTAAACCCAAAGGCGTGGAGGGTGGGAGGGACTAGTTGCCCTCTGATCTTTTTTTACTCTAAGAAAATGAACTAGAAGTTTTATTTTCCATTCAAATTAGCCCTCTCTGAAGTGTATACGAAGATCCCTTTCATAAGAACCATATACGGCCCCAGGACATAGCTTACAATGCCCGCGTCTCGGGCAGTGGGGGGTTCTTTCGACACCGAAGTTTTTGTTATCTGACCTATGAACTATTTTTAAAAAAGGCTATCTGAAAAGTTTTATCGGATGGGGCTGGGGAAAAAAGGGCATTGGGAGGCTAAGGACCATTCGGTCTCTTTTTACTCTTAAAAATTGAGCTAGAACTTTCAATTTTCATTCAAATCCGCCCTCTCTAAAGTTTATACGAGCATCCCTTCCATAAGAACCATATATACCCCCAGGGCATAGCTTGCAACGCCTGCCCCTGGGCCCTGGGTGGTTGTGTCAAAACTGGAGTTTTTTACCAGACCTTTGAACTATTTTTAACAAAATGGCTATCTCAAAATTTCTATCGGATGCATTTGGTGGACAAAGGACGTGGGGGGGATAGTTGCCCTCTGATCTCTTTTGGCTGTTGAAAACTAAACTAGAACTTTCAATTTCCAATCAAGTGAGCCCTATCTGAAGTTTATACGAGCATCCCTTCCACAACAGCTGTATATGCCCTCCAGGCATTCTTTAATAAGGCTGCCTCCGGGCCCTGGGGGGGTTGCGTCGGTAAAGGGGTTTTTCTTATTTGACCTTTGAACTATTTTTGATGAAATAGCTATTTCAACATTTTATTGGATAGGCTTGGGGAAAAAAGGGTGTGTGAGGGGGGGGGGGGGATCGTAGTTGCCCTTGAATATCTTTTGACTCTTAAAAAGTGAACTAAAACTTTCAATTTCCAATCAAATTATCCCTCTCTGAAGTCTATACGAGCATGCCTTTCATAAGAACCATATACGCCCCCAGGACAACAAAAAAAAAAAAAAAAAAGAAAAAAAAAAAAAAAAAAAAAAAAAAAAAAAAAAAAAAAAAAAAAAAAGAAAAAAAAAAAAAAGAAAAAAAAAAAAAAAAAAAAAAAAAAAAAAAAAAAAAAAAAAAAAAAAAAAAAAACAAAAAAAAAAAAAAGGAAAAAAAAAAAAAAAAAAAAAAAAAAAAAAAAAAAAAAAAAAAAATTACAACGCCTACCCTCCGGGCCCTAGGGGGTTGTGTTGACACTGGAGTTTTTTTTATCTAATTTTCGAACAATTTTTAAAAAATTGGCTATCTCAAAATTTGTTGTGGATGGGTTCAGTGAAAAAGGACGTGGGGAGGGGGGGTAGTTTTTCTTAAATATCTTGACTCTTAAAAGTGAACTAGAACTTTCAATTACCAATCAAATGAGCCCTGTATGAAGTTTATACGAGCATCCCTTTCATAAGAAACATATACGTCCCAGGGAATAGCTCACAACGCCTGCCCCTGGGCCCTGAGGGGTTGTGTCGACACCTGAGTTTCTGTTATCTGACTTTAGAACAATTTTTAACGTAATGGCTGTCTCAAAATTTTTATCGCATGCATTCGGAAAAAAAGGGGCATGGGGGCGACTAGTTGCCCTCCAATATCTTTTGCCTCTTAAAAACTGAACTAGAACTTTCAGTTTCCAATCAAAGGAGCCCTCTCTGAAGTTTCTACGAATATCCCTTCCATAAGAACCATATATTCACCCAGGGAAAAGCTTACAACGCCTGCCCTCAGGCCCTGGGGGGCTCTGTCGACCCCGGAGTTTTCTGTATATGGTCTTTGAACTATTTTTGGAAAAATGGCCATCTCAAAGTTCTTATCAGTAGGGTTTGACAAAAAAAGGGTGTAGAGGGGGGGCTAGGTGCCCTCCCATCTCTTTTGACTCTTAAAAAAGTGAGCTAGAACTTTCAATTTTCAATCCTATGAGCCCTCTTTAAAGTTTATACGAGCATCCCTTCCATAAGAACCATATATGCCCCTAGGGCATAACTTCCAACGCCAGCCTCAGGGTCCCTGGGAGGGGGGTTGTGTCGACACCGGAGTGTTTTTTTATACAATATTTAAACTATTTTTAACAAATAGCTATCTCAAAATTTTTATCGGATGCATTTGGGAAAAAAGGGCGTGGGGTGGGAGGGGGGAAGGGCTAGTTACCCTCCGATGTCTTTTGACGCATAAAAAGGAAACTAGAACAGTCAATTTCCAATCAAATGAGCCCCCTCTGAAGTCTATACGAGCATTCCTTCCATAAGAACCACATATACCCTCAGGGCATAACTTATAACCCTTGCCCTGAAGACTGTGGGGGATTGTCCTGCTCAAAGATATAATTTCCTGAACTTTCAACTACGTTGAACAACACTGCTATCTCAAAATTTTATTGGATGTGTTTTGAGAAATAGTGGGCCCGGAAGGGGTGTTAATTGCCTTCCAATCACTTTCGACTATTAAAAAGTGCACAAGCCATTTAAATTGCTTTTTTGAAGTTTCTACGACAACGCTTTCTATAAAAACTTTATATGCCCCCAGTGCATAACTTACAACCCTTGCCCTGAGGGCTGTAGGGGGGGGGGTGTCATCCTCAAAGACCTAATTTCCAGAATTTTCAACTACGTTGAATGAAATGGCTATCTCAAAATTTTGATTGGATTTTTTGGGGGAAAGGTGGGTGTGAGAGGGGGTTAGTTTCCCTCCAATCATTTTTGACTATTAAAAATGGCACTAGCCCATTGAATTTCCAATCGAATGGAAATGGGCCTGGAAG